>BSBK01007687.1:0-120000 GCA_027943335.1 Chamaecyparis obtusa
GTATTGGGGAGTTGTTTACTATACATATGTGATGTATGTTGGGGCTAGTCACATTGTGTATGTGACACATGCTAGAGCTATTTAATGTGAGTAACTAGTACAACTAGTCACCTTGTGTATATGTTATGGGCTCTTGAATCACTATTGATGAAACTTGGGAATTGTGAAGGATATGAACCATGTGTTATTGTGTACTCTTCACACTACCTAATAGGCAATGATTAACTTCTATTTTAATTACACTACTTTAACATATTACCGTTATTAATAGTCAATGGTTAGAGAGGGATAAAAGTTCTCCTACATGAGGAGAGAATGAATACGTCTAACTATCAAGGGAAAATTACGAATCCTCTAATTTCTCACAAGGAGATACATGGGTAGGATCATAAGGAATAGGCCCTTAAGCTATAGGTCTATCTCTAGGAGGATTTAGCTTAGGATTTTACCGTCTTTGAGCTTTGAGTGTAAGCATAAGTATTGGAGTACAATTGTAACCACCATAGTGAATAAAAAAATTATGAAGCCTATACATCTAATATTTGATAGGCTATAAAAATGTGCTTACAAAATAATATAAATTTATTAGTTGTACTTATAAACTGCAAAAAATTGTCATACACTCACACGGTCATCTGAAAGTTCCACCCATGTCCTATGTTAAATAACATCCTTCCAATGCGCAATCTGATTGTCTACCAAATCCAATTTCGGAGAAATTGTAATTTGAGAAGGTGACTCTTTAGGAGTGACTTTAATGTTCAGAATTTATAATAAAAAACGCTGCCCTATAATATTCTACAGCGAAATTGAGCTCCTGAAATTTGAAGGATAAATATCATCTGTGCTTTGAAAATGAGTTTGTTCGGAACTGGCTCTGGCAACATGCAAATTAAAGATTCCTCCTATCGAATTGCCAATAACAAAACTTACTCCTGCACAGAAGTCCATTGATTGAAAGAAAAAATAATAATTGAGGAGTACAGTACAGAATGAAAAAGCTTCTGTGTGAAGTTTGTCTGCAAATCAATGGGTATAGTATTTATGCCTTCAGCTTAAACATGCTTTGAACATAACAAAAAAAAATATTAAAGTTGTGTATGAAAATAATTAAAATGTAAAATTATTGAAATAGTGTTTGCACTATTCAGATATAGAATTAACCATTTATAAAATTTAGAAATAAAAGATATCTTAAATAAATCTATTTGAAAACATTAAGTAAGAATTTAAATGAATTTATTTGAGATAATTCATTTTAATTATAAAATATAAAATTATATAAACAAAAAAAATATGGAATAGACAATTTACACTTAGAACTTGTATTTAATAATAGATTTAAAAAATTGTGATTATTCTGAACATTGTACAGTAAATACAAATTTGATTGATCATTAATCAATTATTCAAAATTAGATGTCAAAATAATTATGTTTATAAACATTTGATGATTATTAAGAAATTAAACATATAATAACTTTAAAAATAGTTCTCAACAAAACAGGCAAAAAAAATAGAACATATTTGTTTAGACATGAGTTCACCTTGCAGGAAGCACACCACCAAAACTGGCCACATGAAGGGCATCTTGATCATCTCCAAACAAATTAATAAAATATTTCTTTTATCTCTATTTCAATGGTTTTTATTGAGAATATCTAAGCAAATGCTACTCTTTACAGGGGACAAATGAGTGGATTGATTGGAGAGTTGCAATTCAAATAAAATACCCACAGCAATTCAACTTAATTAATATTCAACCCATTGTGCGCAATCAAGATTCAAGCAATTTTTCGGCATATGCCGCCCGTTGTCAAGAACTTCATTTTGACTATGCCGTACTGAGCTTGTTTTCTCCGAAGGGAAATAAAACTGCGAATCTTTGGTTTATTGGATTTGAATTTATATATTTGAAAGTTCTGTTTTCCATGGTGTATATTTGAGGTGGCAAACAAATATTCAGAGACGTGAGGATAAGAAACAGCTACAAATACTCAAGAGAGATGAGTATAAGAAATAGCTGATAAACATGCAAATAGGGTTAGGATAAGATGGGATTTATTGAACAGGAAAAGGGGAAGAATTGGAAAATAACTTCAATTTTAAACAAAACTAAATATTTGTCAATAAGTAATTTATTTGAAATATTTTCTTTTCTTTTCTTAACAGCCCTGGCAACATGTTAGATATTAAATGTTTATGGCAGTAAGTAGTAGATTTTTCTTCTTGTTTAGGTAGGATAAGCTTGCAAAACTGTGAATAAGAACACTCAAGGGCTCATTTTCTTTTTTACTTGTCTATTAGTAGCAATGTTTAAGATTGTTAAATTTAGTAAATTTGTAATTATGTGATATTTATTTTAAATTTTTTTTTATATTAATACAACTTTCAGCTTTGCTCCTTGTTTATTAAAAAAAATTTAAAAAAATTATTTGAAATATTATTAAAATAAGTTTAAATATAGAAATTAATGTAGATATATGAATTTAGTTATTATATTTTTGTCTAAATTCTATGATGCATGTAGAGTATAAACAAAATATATGTTAAACTAAATGTATGATAATTGTCACTGATAGAAAGCAAATATTAGACACACAAAAAGATGTTGTGGTCTATGTAAAGAAATAACCTAGATTAATCTCGTACTTGAGCTCTTGCAAGTTTTTGGATAAAATAGAAACATGATAATGATATGTGAGTGATATGATATGGTAGTATTTGGATGGGTATACACTTTTTATAATTATGATCCATTAAATTTTTTTTAGAAATTGATGATAGTTGAATTATATAAATGAATACTTATGATCCTCTTAAGTTTTCTTTAGTTTTGATTTAATTCTCAAACCACAAATAAGTTAAAATGAAAACCTATGAAAATAGTATAAGCCTAAAGTAAATGGTAAAGTTTAGGTGTTTTTGGTTTGTAGAGATAGGAATAATTGTGAAAAAAAAAGTATGAAGGTGTCACAAACTAATAGAAATTAATAAAATATAATAAATAAGTGCCACGTAGTGGCCAAGTACTTGCCTTTAGTTTTATAAATAAGTTTTATTTTAATTTTGATTTATATGTAAAGTGAATTTTTAATTATAATAATTTATAACTAAGTTTAATTTTAATTTTAATTTATATGAAAAGTAATTATTTAATTATAAAAAATTATAAAATTACTATAATTATAGTTCTAATAATATTTTTAATTTTATAAATAATTATAAAATATCATTTATAATTAATTTAAATTGTAAAATAGTTCTACTTATAATTAATTTTAATATTAATTATTTAGTCCAAATAACTCTTTTTCAACAATATTATAATGTTGTTCTATTAAATCTAAATATATATAATATATATTAAAATAAATCCAAAAAATTCAATATTTTATAATACAAAAAAAATAGAAATATTATTTTAATATAAGGAAAAACTTATCAATCTCTTAATAGGTATCTAAAAAGTTGTAAACCATAAACCAAATTTTATAAATAATTATAAAATATCATTTATAATTAATTTAAATTGTAAAATAGTTCTACTTGTAATTAATTATAATATTAATTATTTAGTCCAAATAACTATTTTTCAACAATATTATAATGTTATTCTATTAAATCTAAATTTATATAATATATATTAAAATAAATCCAAAAAATTCAATATTTTATAATACAACAAAAATAGAAATATTATTTTAATATAAGGAAAAACTTATCAATCTCTTAATAGGTATCTAAAAAGTTGTAAACCATAAACTAACTAAAATCAAATGATATATAAATTAGATTGTATTATTTGAATGCACAATTTTCATGTACAATAAATAACAAACGTGGTACATTTTAATTGGTTCACTCTAGGAATAAGAGCTCAAATGTATTAGCCAATTATATACTCAAAAAATAATTTTTACAAATTATAAACTTAAAAAATTAACATTTAAACTATAGAATATGTGTTATTTTTAACAAAATAAGAAAATACTAAACTATAATTGGTGCAAAGAATTGGTTTTAATCACTACTTAATGGAAGAAATGTAAAAAGTGATGTAATAGTACTTGCTAGCCTATCGACAAGTACTAATAAGATTGTACTTTAACAAGAAAATCTATGAAACTACTCATAGATAAAAGGAATTTATGAAATTTGAATTGATGAAATCTATTTTTTAATATTAATTAAAGATTTAGTTTTTAAAATATTATTACTAAATCTTACCAAATATTGTAAAAGAGGTTTCTTATGTTCTTTTTCATTTTCTTCAATATCTTGACATCCTATATGATACTATGAACATAGCCATTGAAATAGAGATAATAATTTGATTTCAACTCCCTTAAATTTTAGAGCTACACACGACCCTTAGATGAAACTAAAAGAAATCATTAAATAATTATTTAAATAAAACTACTACTTCATAGTATATCTCATCAATGTGTTTGCATCCATTTACCATATATATATATATATATACATATATATATATATATATATATATATATATATATATATATATATATATATATATATATATATATATATATATATATATATATATATATATATATATATATATATATATATATATATATATATATATAGTGGTGGTGGTGGTGGTGTGTAGAGAATCATAATAAAACACTACTACTTCATAGCATATCTCATCAATATGTTTGCGTCCATTTACATTTGTCATTTTTATTTTTCTTTCTTCATTTTTTTTGATATGGTGGTAGGTAGAGAATCATAATAAAACATGTTTGTAAGTTGAGAATGTTGATTTATGTTTTTGTAGGTGAAATAGTTGGATTAGTCCTACTAAAAGACTACTTCAGTAAGTGTTTTCTATAGATTATTTAATCTTCTATACATAATAAATACAATTCAAAATTGAGTGTCCATTATTATGCTATGTGAAATATTTGTTTGAGTGTTAAAGAAACACTGGGAGGGTTTTTAGATACTAGTGTTTGCATGCATTAGTTCCCTTAATGAATCAAGACATGAGCTTAATGGAATAGATATTTTGGCCTATATTAGATATATAGACTATGAATAAATCAATAAATGATTAAATTAATCTCTTAAAAATTATTATAGAATCATTAGAGACTTGAGTGTATAAAATAAGATTAAAAAAATATAAAATATATAATTTTAAAACCTTGTAACAATGAAATTCTAATATGAAGGAAAGAAACATTTAATAAATGAGACAAATATTTACATTTATATTCACATTCACATATCATTAACATGATTTGAATCTCTCACCATATAGTTTTTTTAAATTATATATATTTTTTATAGCATGATATTACATTAGTTATAAATAAATGTTAAACTATTTCAAATGAAGTATCTCTATATGAAATATGAAACAACATTAGATAAGATTAATAATACAAATCAATAAATACAAATCAATCTAAAAGGATAATGAGAGTACTATGACTTCAAAACATAACTACCTTAGATTTTTACTTCAAATTATACACAAAAATTAAGAGAATTAATTTTGCCTTTAGAAAATGATATCTTAGCGAAATCACTCCGCAACTCTAGCTTTCAACTGTGTCCATATAGGTTTTTCTAGGGTTTTCATTACCAATAGTTGTACTTTTATCTCATTTTGCATTAAATGTGGGAAATTGTGTTTGATTTTATAATGGATTTGGTGACTTTAGGCTCAACAATTCTTGTTGGCATTGGAGTTTTGGTTGTAGGTGCTAATGGCTACTCTGAGAAAGCATCCCAAGAAATTTGTCCTAAAAGTATTCCATGAGGTAAGTCCTACTCTATCCCTGACGTAGTTTTTCCTTTGCTAGATTTTGACAAGGCTTGTGAATGGTTAAAAAAATTCACTTTAATTGGATATTTTATGGGTAGAGTTCCATCTAAAAATGTGCTTAAGGATTGGGTTACCAAATCTTTTCTCCCTCATGGGATGCACCTAGATGGTATCCAGAATCTCATCGAAGGATTTTTTATATTTTATTTTGGGAACCCTTCCCATGTTGAGGGTATTCTCAATCATGGCCCCTAGTTTTTTTTGCACTCCTCTCCTTGTCTTTCATCCATAGTTGATGTTAATAATGTTGAGCATTAATCATTGTCATTAGCATCATTCAATCATAGAGTCAGTAAAGGATACAAAATAGGATAGTCATTCATTACACAGAGCCTATACACTGAGCAAGACACAAGGCAGATACCTAAGTTAATCAAACATAGCCTTGACTGAGAACTCTTACCGAGCCATATAATCACCGAGTACCGAGCACTATGGTCACTGAGCATTTATATGAACTAAGAACTAGTTAATTAATGAGTGATGAATGTAGTGAAATAGGAAATGACATAGTAGTTTGGAATGGCACAAAAATCAAGGAAAATGGTTTACAATGATCACAAAATGATTTATCAAGATCGAGACAAAATTTAATATAGATGTAATCATTAAATTTTTTATGATTCCTATGTATTATATATCTAGGTTATTTATCTCCATGGTTGAACTTAGGTTTTCCAAGATATCATAAAATGCTAATTAGGTCAAGTAAGTTTGATATAAAAATGTATAAGGATGTCATTTGATCATGTATAATTAAGAAGTAGCTGCACTCAGGACATCAGAAGATCAGACAGGGTTTTTGACATAAGGATTTGACATAATTATTCAATTTTTCAGAACATGCATAATGTTACCGAGTAGTATAGAAGGACATACACATCACAATGAGGTGATATCTTTATAGTATTTCAAAGATCTAAATCTAACAAGTTAGAGTTTCTATTTACAAATATATCTTACTGTTACTCTTTAACCATTGTAGTAGATTTATAAATCTCTTAGCAGAGTAAACTTAACAGTTCTATTGTAAATCTCTTAACCCAGTGCACACTTGATTGTGTTTCTTAAATCCTCTAACAAGGTAGATCTATCTAGTCTTATTGTTACTCCTAACAAGGTAAGATCACCAAAAGTGATCACAATCTATGTAGCCTTAACCAACATACTTTGTTGCTAGAGTAGTGAAGCTTTGTGGGTGTCATCCCCCCTGCAGTTTTTACATTATAACAAGGGTTTCTGCAATAACAAAACATTTTTGTTAAGTGTATGAAGTTTCATGAATGGTTTATTGATTAGGTTACATGTATTTAAATTTTAGTTATATTTAAATGTATGTTACATGCAATGGATTTAGTTGGTTAATGTTATCTATGCTTACAAAGTTTTCAATATTGAAAAGTTTTAAAGGGACTAATTCACCCCTCCCCTCTCAATACATATCTTTCCATAATTCTAAAAATTGGTATCAAAGCCTATGTTAGTATTTTGTTAGTGTTATAAATGATTATTTTGGACAATTCAAGGATAGAATGCATCAAAGAAGCAAGATACTAGGTCAACTGGTAGAGAAACAAAAAGAAGATATATGTTTCCTAGTGGATACCGACACCACTTTAATTAAGGAAGTTGAACTGAGGACTTCTTGGTTACCCCCAATGGGCTATGAACTAGATATTGACCGAGATTCTAGGTCAATTAAGTCCCTACTAGCTGAACCCAAAGATCCAAAAGCTACTAGGTTTGGAACCTATGAGGAGGCTAAGATAAGATTAAAGATGGATCTAGTCAGAGTAAAAGTAAGTAGAAAATCCAAAAAGATGATGGAAGCACTGGTAAAACAATTTGGAGATGATGAAGAAGCATAATCGCCAGCTAATTTGGTTGAAGAAGAAACCAAGGAAAAAATTTTGATTAGAATTAGTGAGAATGAGGAGGATACCGAGTCAGATAAGGATATTCAAGCTGCACCAATAAAGGCCATAGGAAAGAGGAAACAATAAGAAACACTTATAAGACCAAGCAAAAGATCCTAAACAACTACTTCTCCACCCCTGAAGAAAGGAATTGCAAAAATAAAAAGGCCAACTCCTACTAAATATATTAGAAGAAGAAGAGAGGTGCCCAAGTCACCATCGAACAACCTAGGAAGAGGAGAAGGTTGATAATAGCTAAGGATGATGTTGACTCTAAGGCAGAAGATGATCAAGATAAATTTAAGTTTGTTGTAAAGAAAAGTCATTCGGTACATGAATTAGTTGAAAATATAAAGGCAACGGGTGGACTATCTCACCCTAAGATGAGTTGAAATGTATATATATGACTACTGAGGATCAGGAGAAAATAAAAGAATCTATCATTCAAATGATGATCAAATTTAAGAAAGTACATATTGAGTTTGCAAGATATGTTCCTAAGGAATTATATGAGAAAGTTTCATCTAGGTGGACATATGCCCTGCACATAGAGAAGAAAAAAAAGAAACATGGTAAGGGTCCTGTCACACTAGATGATATTATTGAAATTCTTGAATGTGACCCTAGGACTCTAGACCCCGAATCCTTAAGAAGATATGGTGAATTGTGCACAAGGTTGCACGAGAAAAGTTAAGGAAAGAAAATAAAAGTAAACATGTCTTAGAGGAAGTTAGAGACATTTTGATGCAAGTAGTCCCCAACATCAATGTTGATGAGGAAACTCCCATCATTGATCAACCTGCCACTCTAACTAGACAAATCAATGCCCCTAATGTAGATGCAGAGAAGGGGATGGAAGAATAGGCGGAGGAAAAAATCCAAATAAAGCTAGCAGAGAAAATAACATAGGAAGTGGCAATCGATGAGGCCAAGCTATCAGAGGTCATTACCAAGCTTGACACCATTAATCAGCAGGTAATAAATTTTTTGTATAAGTTATGCATAGTAGACCACTTCACTACCGATCTTAGTGAAAAGATAAAGAAGATTGATGAAGAGATACAAGTTTGTGAAAATAATTCATTAACTGAGCCTAATGAATTTAATAGGGAATTATTCAAAAATTCAAGAACTCAAACAGTTAAGAATTGATTTGAGGAAGCAAGAGGATACAATCAGAGAGAAAGTAACCGAGCTTCAGGCTAAGTTTCGTCCCCATCTTAAGCTAATGGAGAGAAATGTGAATAAGGAAAAGGACTTAGTTACTACCCTGGAAATATCAGTTTTAGAAAACATTTTTCATGTGCATGTGAAAGTCGGTCTAGAGCACATTACTCTTAAGAACCTTAAGGAGGAATGGGAAAATCTCTTGGATTCACTCAAGAAAACCCATCAAAATATTTTAAATAAGTTGTGAGTGTATTATTTTTTGGCATTAATTTCAAAAAAGGGGGAAATTATATGTATATATATAATTGTATGTACTTCACAATGAGGGCATGTACAAAGGGGGAGTTCACATCAGTTCACATATGATTCATATTTTTGTTAAATATAACTTTTTGAAGTCGGTACATATATATAAAGTTTTTTAGACTAATTCCAAAGGGGGAGAATGTTACTCCTATTGAGCATTAATTATTGTCATTAGTATCATTCAATCATAGAGTTAGTAAAGGAGACAAAAAAGGATAGTTGGTCATTACAGAGAGACTATACATCAATAAAGACACAAGATAGATACCCAAGTTAACTAAACATAGCCTTGACCAAGCACTATTACCGAGCTAGATGATCACTGAGTACTCAGCACGGTGGTCACTGTGCATTCATATGAATTGAGCACCAGTTAATTACTGAGTGATGAATGCAGTGAAAATTGAGTGAAATAGTAAATGACATAGTAGTTTGGAATGGAACAAACATCAAGGAAAATGGTTTACACTGATCATAAAATAGTTTACCAAGATCGAGACAGAATTTAATATGGATGTAATCATTAAATTATGGATGATTCTTATGTATTATAGATCTAGGTTATTTATTTCCACCATTGATCATAGGTTTTCTAAGATATTGTAAAACCCTAATTAGGTCAAGTAATTTTGATTTAAAAAATTGTAAGGATGGCATTTGATCATGTATCATCAAGAATTAGCCGCACTCGGGACATCACAAGATCAGATGAGGTTTTTGACATAAGGATTTTACAAAAGTATTCAATTTTTTAGAATATACATAAGGCTATTGAGCAGTACAGAAGGACATACACATACAATGAGGTGATATATTTATAGTATTTCATAGATCTAAATCAGGCAAGTTAGAGTTGCTATTTAAAGATATATCCTACTGTTACTCTTTAAACATTATACCATATTTCTAAATATCTTAACAGTTCTATTGTAAATTTCTTAACTAAGTGCACATTTGATTGTGTTTCCTAAATCCTCTAACCAAGTAGAAGTATCTAATCTTATTGTACTCCTATCAGGGTAAGATCACCAGAAGTGATCACAGTCTATGTAGCCTTAACCGACATACTTTGTTACTAGAGTAGTGAAGCTTTGTGGGTGTCATCCCCACCGTAGTTTTTACCTTCTAACAAGGATTTATGTGATACCAAAACATTTTTGTTTGTATGAAGTTTCATGAATGGTTTATTGATTAGGTTACATGTATTTACATTTCAGTTATATTTGAATGTATGTTACATGCAATGGATTCAATCGGTTAATGTTATCTATGCTTACAAAGTTTTCAATCTTGAAAAGTTTTAAAGGTATTGATTCACCCCTCCCCTCTCAATACATACCTTTCCATAATCCAAACACTCAAGAGATTTCACCATCTTTGACGATAAAAAGCTCAAAGTACTTGTTTGGGTCAAATTTTCTAGTTTCCCTTTTCGTTGTTGGCCTTTCCTAGAAAATATTTCTCAATCCCTAGGTAGCGCAATTTTCTTAGAACTAGAGCATTTATTTCATGCTCACCCTCAGAAGAGGGTTTGTCTTCAAGTTGATCTTGCATAAGACTTAAGGGAGTCAATTGAAATTCAAGTTGGTGGGCGATGTTTCTCCCAAAAAGTAATGTATGTAAATTTACCAAATACTTAATTTTGTTTCCACTCTACGGATCATAAGCTCAAAGATTTCCCTATCGTAGTCAACAAGCCTAGGGCTCCTCCTAAAGAGAATGTTATTTCTCAAGGTCCAGAGGCTTCCAAAGATGATGTTTCCTGAACTACTATGGTTCATAAGGGGAAACAATCTATATTTTCTCAACCTAAGAAGACTTCTACAATTTTTCTACTTCCAACAAAATCCACAAAGGTTGTTTCAAACCCTTCTTCTCAGGGGGAATGGTACCCTTTGTAGAAACACTAGGAACTTCTCATGGTATTTCTATAGAATCCATGGACTCCCAAACAATATTAGTTCCTCACTCAGCTCCTCAAGATTCTTTAGCCTCTTTGCGTCATCATTATCACACCCCTTCTAGGCATGATGTACTTGACAATATTAGGTTAGGGAAGAATCCAATCTTTCCAGAAGATTACCTAACTTTCAACTCCAAGTTGATATTTTTGCACAACACTTTTTCCTCGCTTGGGGATGAAGATACCATGAATGATGGTTTCTAATGAATTTTATTTCTTGGAATGTGAGGATTCTTACTAACCTTCATAAAAAAATAACCTATCAGAGATGTTCACCATCAATTTAATTAGACATATATTATTTTTCTTTGAGAAATCAACGTAACCGGTTTTATTCTTTCAAAAACTTGTCATGTCATATGGCTTTAAATCCTAGTTTTTAATTATTTCCATGAAGCTAGTAGAGGTGGGGTGGTGACACTATTAGCACCATGCTGGAAAGGTGAAATTGTAGACCATGAATAGGACCCCTTGCATAGGTACATATGGATTCTTTTTAATATTAATAATCACCATTTTCGTGTTATTAATGTTTATGCTCCTAATGATGAAGTGGAGAGAGATGCTTTGTAGAGATGGATGGATAACTTATTTCCATTATTAATTTTAACATGGTTGAGGTGGCTTTTAATAATGATGGCATCTCTCTATTTCACTAGAAGTCTAGAGATCGTGAGGCCTAGTTTTACATGCATAATAAACTATGGCTTTATGATCCCTCTATTAATGGTCACCTCCCATATATGGTTTGGCATACCTAGAGTAATTTAAGACCTAGATCTGATAGTCTATTTAAAAGGATTCATCATGCCATGATCTCTTCTCAATCTTTTATTTTATTTTGGGATAGCCCAATATTTTCCAGATTTATCTTTATTAGACATTACTTTGTCAAATCACTATCCTATCAATTTTTCTATTGATAGTGTGTCCACATGTCGTGTTCTTTACTTCCTTGTTTCTTTTATAGTAGGTCATTATTGAACCATCCACCAACCCTATCTCACATTATGAAACTTTTGAATCTTCAAAAGTGGCCCACTCAACTGACAAGTTGGATATCATGATGGAATGTTTCTATTACTCATAGAATGGTCGCACAAAAGTGGTTCCCACTTTTTGGCCAACTTTGACCATGAAATGAAAAGAACATCACTTTCAGATGCATATTACTACAAAATCATTAATTATAATTTTAAGATGATGTAAACTAGTTATTTTTAGTATTTTCTTCCTAGTTTCTAAATATATTTTTAAAAAAACATTAGAATTCATTTGTCTATTTTTCCTTCTCCTTTGAAAAGTGGTTTATATGAAAAATTAACATTTTTAAAGAGTGACAGTCACTTGTTTCAACAATTTTTTTTTGAAAAATGATAGTGACATAATTATTTCAAGGTTAGAATTATAACATCAATACCTAGACTAGTGCCATTAATGTGCTATTAATGTGTTTCTAGTCATTTTGTTCCATAGGCCAGAACTCTCTTGCTTCTTTTTCTATCAAAAACATTATTTTCATCCAATTTGGTTCAAAATTCTATGGAAGGATTTCCAACTCTATCTCCGAACTCTATCCACTCACAAGCTAAGTCTCATTAGGCCCTCTAGGGGTGTGTTGGAGCTTTTCCTTGTAGGACCAAACTTGAATCAATAGATGGGCTTGATTCTCAGGGTAGGCACTCAAGTTTGACAAGAAAATAGTCCAATTGATGAGGATAGAGAACATGCTCCTTCTTCTTTGAGCTCCACATCACTCAGGCGGGTATTGTCTTATCTGCACACTCAAGATACCTCATGATAAACAATAGGCCTATAGATAGATTATTGTGGAATAGTCTTCAAACCCCTTTAGGTATCCTGTACCCTAATGAAAATAATTCTTATGCAATAGCCCTACTTGCATAGAATGAATCTAAAGACTAGAATGGACCTCCTACTACTACTACCAACATGAAAGGGAAAGGTATTTGATTTGATGATTTTAATGTTGGGTTGAAAGGACCCTTGAGATACACTAAGTCTCTCATAGACCAGTACCTTGTCCAATGGGCCACAGAGTCAAATACCCCATTATAATAGATAGCTATGAAACAAGAAAGCAATAAATCCTAATAAGCTGATTCCTTACACCAATCATACACCATTAATTAGGTCATACTTCAATAATCCACCTGTGTACCCAAATGTGCTATCACCTATTCAAAGGATATTAACTCTCCCCTTAGAAGAGACCCATAAACAAGTAATACATTAACTATCATCCATTGGAAGACAAACATGAGATACCCTTGATACCCCAGTTCATACACACCTGAAAACCAATCCAAAACCTAGTTGCTTTTGTGAAAACAACTCTATTGTAGACACATAGGAAATGAAAATAGAAGGACAAAAACACCCTTGATGCTTCAATCAATAAGTTCAAAACTCAAATGGAGACAATCTGATAACAGTAGAAATATATTGAATCTCATACATAAGACAATTCAATTACAATGCATATCATATTCTCTGAGGCAACAAAGGAGAAAAGAGCACCCTATATGCAAAGAAGTATTGAAAATCTACAGGAAAAGGACCCTTCATGGAACCAGTTCTCCTCAAAAATTTGCAGAAGAAGGAACCCTTACAAAATAAAACATTTCACCACTTATACCCCTAGTCACCTTGGAATCCTCAAAGAGGATGCATAAAGCTTTGGGTGACTAGGGTTAGGGTTTCAATTACCCAACCAATCAAAATACAACAAAAGTTATTGTAGGAGAAGAAAACATAGGCAACCCAGAGAGAATGAATCTCAAATAGATCTGCAATCATGAAAATCTATGAGAACAGTACAGAATAGCAAGGAATTGCCATGAAAACCAATCTATTCAATCACCTTGCAACACGCCTCGAGCCATTCTTTGTTCATTCCTTACATGGTACAAATCTTTGCAATTGATCATCACACCCTAGACCACACTGCAACCACCAATGCTACCAAAAAAATCAAATCCAGCTTCAAAAACAATTAAAACCAGTCCTTTTTGTCACTGAGAAACCCTCAGAAAATTCAAATTTGAAATTAAACGGTCACATTCATGGCACCTGCAACATATCAGTCGTCAATATTTAATTTGAGATCAACTTTAAGTCTTGACCGTTCGATTCCTCCCTTTTGCGGGCCTTGACGTCTTAACTCAACTGCGTCCTTGGGTTTACCTCCAGTGAACATGCGACAAGGCATTTCCTATTCGCGAGATAAAAACACTAACCCAAGCTTAACTCAGCGATCTAGTGAACAAAGGAAAGCAAACCTATCCCGGTTACATTTGACGAACTGGTGACAAAAGGGTTTCGCTAGTTTGCAGAACACTTTTTACCTCTGCCAAGTTAGTTAGTGATTACGTTTATGCTTGTTTGCTGAATCGCCAGTCAAATCAAAGCACCGCTATCCTTTTCCATAAATGAGTGAAACCCATTAGATATTTGTCGGGCCACTAAACCATTTTGTTAGAATCACCAAGTCCTCACCCTGGCCCACCTAGAAGATTGACTACCGTCTTAAAATATCATGTTGTCAGAAGATCCCATCAGATTATACACTTGTTGTTGATCTAGAATCTCCTCCATGCCCTGACAACCCTCTAACATCGAAAGAAATTAGCGACTATCGCATGATCTCAAGCTTCTGACACATCTATTAAGAACTCACACCATTTTTTGATTCACTGACAGTGTCATGACCCTCTGACACATCCAAAAACTAGGTCCCACTGACAAGTGCCACTATGTTAATACATGGACCAATGAGATGCCACCAACTATACCTATGTGTTATTTTGGACCAACCGAGAACATTATACTACCTGGGAGATCAGACGGCTGGCGCAAGATCTGAAAGGCTCAAAAGATTCTATGCGTTTACATGCCAACCATCGATTAGAAATCATCTGATTGAGATACCAAGGCTGCCGTGCTTTTTAGGGTATCTCGACAAATGATAGACCGCCCCATGAGCCTACCTGGGAGTGGACTCACCTCCATTGAAAGGGTTACGTCATGGAAATGAATCAATGGCCATCTTAAGTTCGCAAGCCTCTAACACCTCTCATGAGAAGATACACCCACCATCGGATGGAGATGGTGTCAGAGAGCCAGGCCTAGGAAAATACAAAGCCAAAAGATTAGGAAGTATTAAAATAGTCAGACTTAGGAAAAATTAAAATACACTAGGCACTGGGAACTTAGGAAAGATTAAAGTGCGGGGACATAGGAAAAATTAAAGGGGACTCCGCCAACACATGAAAAACCTAACCACGAACATGGTAAAGTGGTCTCTAATAAGCACATGTAGATTTGGAACTTTAGTGGCTGGTAAAGGTAACTTAAAATTAGAATAGGGCCAAGGTAGACTACAGGAAATTTTAATACAACGGCTAGAGTTTTGAAATTTTGACAAGGGTTTCAAGGCCAGAGACATAAAAATAACTGCAGAGACCAGGAGAAAATTGCTAGAGCCATGAAATTTTTTGTAGGGTACTAATAGTGGCTCTAGTTGGGGATGCATGCCTCCTATAGTCATAGAAAAGATCTAGAATCACTGGTAAAAGAAGACCATCTGACAAAACTTTATTGAAAACAGGAAAACTACTCCTATAATGTACAAACCATGGCCTTGAACCACTGGAAACTTTCAAAACTTCTTACCTCTGTCAAGAATTTGGTTTTCATCTCTTCCTTCATGAGGCACACCAGATATTTTATTTTTAGTTATTTCACCAGGTGTGCCAACATTTCCACCCAGCCTGTCAAGAAAAACAAAGTAACTATCTTCATAGTGCATGTAAAAATTTTTGGCACTCCCTTCATTTTGCTCACTATGAAGAAAAGACTCATCATACCTATGAATAGTACCATCACATAAAAACCTATTCTTTTCTACTGATTCATGTGTTAGGCCATTTTCTTGTGACAACAAAAATCCTTTGTAAATGGCCTCTTCCCTGCAAGTTTTTCTGAAGTATCCGATCATGCCTGCAGTCACTTGTTTTAATATGTGAAGCAAATCCATATTATTTCATGGTGTGTGGTCTTTGCCCTGTGTTCTTCATTCTGTCACCAAGCTCTAGTCCAAATTGCACATGCTGAATCACAAAACCCAGGGAATTATTCATGTTTTAAGGTCTGTAGGAAATAATTTCAAAATCTGCCACAGTGTCGAAAACCCACAGTGTTTTAAAAAATCCATGATGTTTTCAATCTTTTGTGAAATCCTTGTGTGTTTTCAGTCTTTTCCGTCGAAAAACCTGGGTAGAAGCAAAAAGTTGGGTGCCAATTCCGCGAAAGTCCGCGGCTTGAAAATTTGCGCCGCTTGAAACGGGCACCCATTTTTTAAAAATGGGTGCCCGTTTTAGGCTCGGACATCCGATCCAAAATTTAAAATACGGGTACCCATTTTTCTAGAAATGGGCACCCATTTTTTTAAAAACGGGTACCCGTTTCTAAAAAAAAATTAAAATTTTTTTTAAACACATTTTTTTAAATTTATGAAACGGGTGCCTGTTTTTTGAATTTAAATAACGGGTGCCCGTTTCTTAAAATATGCACACAGGAGTTTTCACTCTGCCTCAATTTTTGGTTTGGGATAGGTTTGGTGAGACCAAGCCTATGTCTTAGCCTTCAAGATTTTGGCTAAGGCATTGGAATAAAATTTTTAAAGCTTACCGTAATTTTTTGAAGCCCTTCTGGATCGATTTTTTTGACAAAACAAAAACCCATTAAAGATCTCACTATCACGATTCTAAAAATATAAATTTCATAATAATATGGTTATTTTTACTATTTTTACATTATTTATTAGTTGATAGTGGTACATAAATGTAAAATAGTGAGACTCACTAAAACTTTAATAACTTTTTAATTTTTAAGTATTTTTAAAAATAAATTATATGTCATCAATCTAGATTCAATTCTTTTGAATTTAAAAAAAATAATTTTTGAAAAAAAAAAAAATTATATTAAATTATGGTGGCCATACACGAGAGGTTTGAAAAATAAGCTTTATTGTTAATTAAAAATTAATAAAAAATAATTTACAAAACAAAAAAATAAGAAAAAATATTCTCATCAATATTCTATGTCTTAGGTATCTTCCCTAAAAAGGATTTTTAAAAATTCATTTATTTGTGTCAAAATATGGTGGTCGTACACGGATGTGGTATGGTCCTGAAACAGGCATTTTGAAAAATTGGTTTTCAAATATGCCTATGAAAATATAATTTATACCATGTGGGTATTAAAATAAATTATATATTTGAAAAGTAGACTCCAAGTACTACAATTTCTATTAGTGAATTTTTTCGAGATTCAATCTCTAAGTGCCTCAAATTTTGAGATCAATTCAGATAAATTTTGAAAAATAGGAAAAACACTTCCACTTTTTGCAAAAAATTGGCACCCAACTTCTTGCAGCCACCCCCCTGTGTGTTTTCGACCTAACACAGTTTTCTGTTTGTCAGCATTTCCTATTTGCGCAGGTGCGATCGGTGCTAGGCCCGGGTTTTCAAATGCTTTAAGGTGATTGGTTGTCGCATAATCACATGTCAAAGTTTTCTAACATGCGACCATGCAACTAGTTCTTGCCTTGTGTGTGGGGCCCATTGGTGGAAGGGTTGTGTTCCTGCTGGTGATCATGTAGTGGTCTGTGGTTGGCCGTCGCATGATCACATGTCAGAGTTTTCTGACATGCGATCATGCAACCGGTTGACACCTGTTCCTGGGACACGGTGGCAGATCATGTGGCTAGGGTATGATCTGGTGAGATGTGTCAGAGCTTTGAGATCATACCCCCGCCATTCATTTCTAAGGCTTGCAGGGCGTGGGTCTAGTGTTGGTGACTGGGCACGATTCATGAATGATGAGGTGACATGTGGCTTCGGGCAGGCCCCAGTTGGAGTCTAGTGTTTGGTAGTCTGGATAAAAAGGTGGTAGTGCCGAGAAGATGTAGTCTTGTCACGCATTCGCGAGAAGATTTGGCAGTTCTCTGGATTGACTAGTGACTTGGCGAACAGCGATCGCAGAGTCTCTAGATTTTTAGCGAAAGGTGCAATGCATTTCACAAACTGGCAAAAGTTCTTTGGTCACCAGTTTCGCCAGATATGTGGGGTCTGTGTTTGCGGTGACCGGGCAAGTGGTGGTGTGACACATGGCAAGTGGGCCCAGGTCTAAGGCTTGGCGGTTATTGGCAGGGCCGAGGCATGGTCAGCAGTGGTTAGTTGCATGTTTGCATAGCCTTTCTCTCAGCTATGTGATCATGCGACTGATACTTTGTGTTGGCAGCGGTGGTGGTTGTAGAAAAGTTAAGGTCTGTGGGTTGTCGTGTGTTCGCATAACCCATTTCCTAGTTATGCGATCATGCAACAACTATTGAGTTGTGCTGTTGCGGAGTTAAAGGTGGGTCCATGGCGCTGGCGTGTTAGTTTTTGGTTGGGTGCTGTCTGGTGGTCTAGGATTTTGCATGGCGTTTGTGATCGCTTTGTGCAGCTAGGAGTTTGTTGTCACATGATCGCAAGGGTGAGTTGGGTGCCTTGCGATCATGCGACCAGGAGCACATGTAACTGAGTTTCTGGTGCCCGGGAATGAGGATTTGTGGTACTGATAAAGTTGGTCTTGGTTTGAATGTCGACCGTTGTTTCTCTGTAGATGCCAAGAGAGGAAGTGACCGTTTGAATTCAAATTTGAATTCTCAGGGATTTTCCTGCGACAGAAAGTACTAGATTTGATTGCTTTCACAACATGTTTTAATTTTTTTGGTGGCCTTTGTTGTTGTAGTGTGGTCCAGGGGCTCTATGGTCAATTGCAGAGATCTGTACCATGTAAGGAGTGAGATGAATGGCTTGAGGCTTTTGCAGGTTGCTTGGTTTCCTACCCCTATAGTAAATTCTTGATTGGTTCTCATTGGTTGGGTGGGTGAAAGCCTTTACCCTGGTTACCCGTTGCTTGTTGCATCCTACTGGTTTAGGATTCCAAGGTAACCAGTGGTATAAGTAGTTGAATTTTTTACTTTGTCTATGTTCCTTTCTTCCATAGTTGTGGGGATTGGTTTCATGAATGTTCTTCCTGCAATGTATTTTCCATCTTCTCTGCATACAGGGTGTTTCCTCTGTCCTTTCTGGCTATGGGAATATAATGAAATTATAATAGATGTCTTATGTATGAGATTGTAGCATACTTTTTCTTGTATCAGATTGTCTCCATCTAGGTTTTAGACTTATAGATTATAGCATCAAGGGTGTGTACTCTTTCTACTTGCATTTCTAGTGAGTGTCTGTAATAGGGTTGTTTTCGTAGAAGCAACTGAGTCTAGGACTGGTGTTCAAATATGTATGGGTTGGGGTATCAAAGATGCATCATGGTTGTCTTCCAGTGGATGCTGGTTAATGTATTACTTGTTCCTAGGTCTTCCTTTGGATAAGTGATAACATATTTGGGTGCACAGGTGGTTTGGTAATGTATGATCTGGTCATGGTGAGTGTGTTGTCTTCTTATTTCATAGCTATGTTGCAATGAAGTATTTGACTCTATTGTCCATTGGATAAGGCACTAGTCTATGAGAGACTTAGGATACTTTAGGGGTCCATTCAACCCAACATCAATCATTGAAATGAAATCCTTTCCCTTCATGTTGGTAGTAGTAGGAGGTCCCATCTGGTTTTCAGACTCATTGCATGTAGATCAGGTTATTGCATTAGATTTGGTTTCATTGCGGTACAGGATACCTACAGGGGTCTGGAAACTATTCCACAATAATACATCTGCAGGCCTTTTGTTCATCAACTCAAGAAGAGTCATGAGTGTGCAGATGAGGCAATACCTGCCTGAGTGATGTGGAGCTCAAAGCAGAAGGAGGATGTTCTTTATCCTCATCAATTGGCACTTTTTCCCTTGTCAGACTTTGGAGTGAAGACTAACCAGTTTGTCAATCATAGTGTAAACCTGGCACCATGTGGGAACTAGTTTCAAAGACCAACATCATGTATGCTATCAATTGGAAATACAAAAAACTCATACTCTACCTATTGAAAGGCTTTATTCATACCCTGACCTTGCATTTCCATGGGTGCAACCAGCCGAAACTCAGATGAATAGTCAAACTCATGTTCACAAATGTCATTATTGCCAAATTTTGCAACTATTCCACAACCTTCTAATGAACAGGATGCAACATCATAACTTAAAACTTTATCATAGATGGAAAAAGAAGAACATCCTGATTCAAATGAATCTAAAATCTCCACATGTCCCTCAAACAAAGGATTGACAACTTCATGCAATACACCTTGTTGAATATCATGACAAAAAATGGGCTGATAATCATCAAACTCTTCATTATATAAATCATTGGGGAACACTTTAAGTTCACTACCCATTTCAACCTCATGGAGACTTACAACATATGAAGAAAAGTTAGAACAACATGAAGATTCATAGTCATCATCACCTACCCAGCATGTAGTATCCATGATTATACCCTTGTTATCCAAAAGAGACCCATCAGATAACACCTTGTTCAAATCTTCATGTTCTACCTCACTAATATCATAATGAATTATTGTTTCTTTGTCTTCATACCTTGAGGATGAATCACCCTCATCATCTTCACTATCCAAAGAATGTTCACTTTCTTCATTACTTTCTTCTTCCCATGTTGCATCTGACTCATATGAAGACACCACAACCTCACTGTCTTCATCATTCCAATTATCAGCACTTAAGGACATAACTCGAAGTGCATCATCAAGCCCAAGGCTTTCATCACTAAGTATCCAATCTCTGATACATATATAATACTCTTCCCACAATGCATTTGACCAACTAGTTGACTTATGAAAAAAAAGATCCATGAATAAACCAATGAACTCAGATTCTAAAAACTTAACATCATCAGGAAGCTCATTATATATATCCCAAAATCTGCTATAGAAAAGAGATATGGATAGATCCTTTCTGCATCCTACCTTCAATCTCATCAATGACATGCAATCCCTAAGGATGCCCTGCTCAAGGAAAGCAAGCTCCTCCTCAAGCTTACCCATCAAACTTAATGCAATACTTCCATAAATTTTGTAGAGATGCAACTGAAAACTTGAAGTATGCAAACCTCTACTCACACCTTATCATTTTCTTAGTGCTTGAGCACTTAATAAGGAAACATCTAGTCCTTGAAAAGTACCTGAGAGTTTCATAGCAGTTTGTTGACTAGAAAGCAGGGCAGATCTAGAGCTCACCCTGAAGCTCCATCAGATTCTTTGCTGTGTAGAGTTACCACCTCCTTGGAGACAAAAGTAATGCACTTGTTCTTGTTTCTTCTTCCAATCAACACAAAACTCCACCAAGTAAACATGCACTATTTATCAGAAGATGCACTAATCAAATAGAGAAATCAGAGCCGCCACTTAACACTTAGAGAGAAGATTTCAACAAATGCTTTGTTTTTGTATCTGACTCTTTGATCATATAACCAGACTCTGGGATAGTTCAGCAAAGCAAGGAATTGGACATCTTAAACTTACTATCATTATTCATTTCCCAAGCAGAGTCACCAATTTGTTGGATCTTTTCCTTGCAGGACCAAACTCAAATCAATAGATGGGCTTGATTCTCAGGGTAGGCACTCAAGTTTGACAAGAAAATAGTCCAATTGATGAGGATAGAGAACATCCTCCTTCTTCTTTGAGCTCCACATCACTCAGGCGGGTATTTCCTTATTTGCACACTCAAGATACCTCATGATAAACAATAGGCCTATAGATAGATTATTGTGGAATAGTCTTCAAACTCCTTTAGGTATCATGTACCCCAATGAAAACAATTCTTATGCAATAGCCCTACTTGCATAGAATGAATCTGGAGACTAGAATAGACCTCCTACTACTACTACCAACATGAAAGAGAAAGGTATTTGTCTTGATGATTTTAATGTTGGGTTGAAAGGTATTTGTCTTGATGATTTTAAGGACCCCTGAGATACACTAAGTCTCTCATAGACCAGTGCCTTGTCTAATGGGCCACAGAGTTAAATACCCCATTATAATAGATAGCTATGAAATAAGAAAGCAATACATCCTAATATGTTGATGCCTTACACCAATCATACACCATTAATCAGGTCAAACTTCAATAATCCACCTGTGTACCCAAATGTGCTATCACCTATTCAAAGGATATTAACTCTCCCCTTACAAGAGACCCATAAACAAGCAATACATTAACCAACATCTATTGGAAGACAAACATGAGATACCCTTGATACCCCAGTTCATACACACCTGAAAACCAATCCCAAACCTAGTTGCTTCTACGAAAACAACTCTATTGCAGACACATGGGAAATGCAAATAGAAGGAGGGAAACACCCTTGATACTTCAATCAATAAGTCTGAAACTCAAATGGAGACAATCTGATAACAATAGAAATATATTGAATCTCATACATAAGACAAATCAATTACAATGTGTAGACACCTAAAAATCCTTTAGAAAATAAAGTATTTTTATTTTTTGAAAAACCTCTGATGACATCATCATTTATTAATTAATTAATTATTTAATTAATTAATTTATTTTTATGTCATTAAATCCCTTTATCTTAATTAAAAATATTTAATTAAAGAATCTCTCCCAAAAATGTTTAAATCTTATTTAAACATTATCTCCTTATTTATTAATTATTTAATTAATAAATTGACCTAAAATCCAAAAAATAAATAAATAATTTATTTTTTCCCAAAACCTTGCCAAATTCTTAAAGACCACTAACCTCTTCTAGAATCCTCTAATCCTTCTTTAATTTCATTTAAAGGCTAATCTCATCATTTCCTAACCTTAATCCCAACTCAAGAATATTTAATTAAGATTAAATATTAATCCTCAATTCCTAATTTACCCTAGGAAAACTCTAGACTCTTCTAGAACTTTCCTAATCCTTCCCTAAACCCATTTAGGGGAAATTACCTACTTTCCCTAAGCTAATTTGTGTCTCCTTTTGACTCCTAGTCAAACCCTAACCCTAATGAGCCTCAAACTCATTAAAGCCTTTGAGATAAATAAAACTTTATTTATTTCCTAATTTCCATATTTATCCTTAGAAAGCCTAAATTTTTCTAGAAAGTCTTTATCCTCATCCAAAGCCTAGACTCTTCTAGAAATTCTTCATCCTTATCCCCCTTGACTCAAACTCTAACCTTACCCCAAACTCTAACCTATCCTCTTAACCCAAACCTTTCCAAAAGCCTATAAATACCCATCATTTCTAAGAGCAATCCATCCACTTCTATTTTCAAGTAATAGTAATCTTATAATGCCATTTTCATGTTAGATCATAGCTGAAAATCAACTAACTATTAGATTTCATTATTTTCTTCAAGCTTTTTAGCACATCATAGCTTAGCAATAATGGATTAACATAGTTTCTTTCATTGTTTTTGCATAGCATACAGCATCAAATCTCCATTAAAGCATTTTTTAGTTTCTTGAGGCCTTAGGGGGAAAATCAGGTGTTCTATACCTATTTTGTGCCATTTTGGAGGTTTTCATGAGTCTCAATCCATCTTAGAATGCATTTGAATATGCTCCAAGTGCTTAGAGAGCACACCCACATCCCCTTGAGCAAGAGCAAATCAAACAGTGCATGGGGGCATCTATTTTAGCTCAATCTGAGGTGGCTTAGCTTAGATATTCTTATTTTGGATTGATTTCATGTTAGATTAGAACTTAACGTTTGACTGATTTGAGCCTTTTAAAACAGATACAGATAGCCTTGCTCACATTCTGGCACGCCCCGTGGGACCCAAACCCACAATCGCTTGATTAGATCATACTTTGTACTCTTGTATTTGCTATTTTCCATGAGTATTCTATAGGAAACAGATGAAATGTCACCTACACATAGTTCAGTCATGTCTGCAAAGCATTTGATGACGCCTACAAGCTCTATATCGATGCCTATTTTCTAAAGATTTATGTGCTCGATAACTTCTATTCTGTCTCAAACTTCTTTACTACTTCCTGCGACAAAACTGATCATGCCTATGAGATAAAAATTTACACCTGTAATCATTTCACTATCACCTTTAACAATTTCACTATCACTTATGCATGTTTGACTGTCGCCTATGCACATTTCACTGTCACTTATGCATGTTTCACTATCGGTTGTGCATGTTTCACTATCGCCTATGCACATTTCACTGTCGCTTATGCATGTTTCACTATCACTTGTGCATGTTTCACTATCGCTTATGCACATTTCACTGTCACCTATGGACATTTCATTATCGCCTGTGAATCTTTCTCTGCCACCTGGAAATAATTCTCTGTCGCCTATAAGCATTTAATTGTCACCTGTGAGTTGTTTGGTGTCGCCTGTACATTTTTTAGCATTGCGTATTAGCTGGATGATGTCACTTTCATTTTTCCTGTCCTAATTTGTTTTCAGATTGATAAAAAGAAAAATTCAAAACAAATCTCGAATGAAACTAAGGGAAAGAACTTAGGTCCTAAAGCGTCATTATCATTTTGAAAATCAAATCCAATCTTGAATGCACTAAAAGAAATGAACATCTCTATTCCCTCTTTTGTTTCAATTCAAATAAGCACACAATCAAATCTTGAATGCCATAAAGGATCAAAATAAAGCACTTCAAAGTTCTTAAATCAACACGCAAATCTCAATCTTGAATGCTCAAAAGAAAGAAATTACAACCGTTCAAATTATTTAACTTTTGGAGAAAGAACAAAACAAACCTTAAACGCTTATGTCTTCAATTTCAAAGTTCAAATCATAGTTAATTCAAATTGGAAAAAGAACAACTTGCTTGATGTACATCTAGGAGCTTTCATTTTCTGAAAATCCTTGTTAAAGTAAGCAACGTAGATCATTTGAACTTGGACAAGTTCACTTGTTTTACTTTTAGCGAGGCCTGTCCAGGGAGAAAAGCACTTCCCCTTTGGAGAATGACCTCAAACTAGTATCCCCCCTGGCCGGTATATAAATAAAGTGAAGGAAAAAAGTAGTCACTTATATCTCCTAATCCATAGGTGTTCGTGCCAAATACAGTGACTGGGGATGGTAAATATTCCTACTTCAATGTTGTTGGCTAGGCTCTTAAGTGAGTCATGGGCGGTCAGCATAACCGGGTATGGAGACTCCAGGAAACTATTAAAAACTTACTAAAATAGAGGCTACCCTATCTACATCCAAAAGTATCAAAATCCTTGTGCAAGGACCAATTCTAAGGGGTTTACCGAGTCGCCTCAAGATTACTCACCATTTGTATTCCCTTCTAGGGGGTACCAAGCTATGGGCAAGTGATTTTGATACTCACCTTCCTTAGGTAGATCTGCTTGAAGTGCTTGACAATCAAATACTTCGTGAAAACATTGTTGGAACATACACTTTCAAAGCTTTATCAGAGTCAGTCATCCCGTTTGTATCCCACAAGGTTGCTTTGTCCCTTGTGGAGATTGCTTTTCTAAAAATCTTTGTTGGAATTTATCCTTTTCTATTGGGAAACATCAAACAATCAACAAAACCAGTTCAAGATACTCAAAACATTTTGTAGAGAAACCCTTAGAATCAGATATCCAAAATCCTTTTTGTCTCAAACCAACTATCAGGAATTTCCCCAAAGTTATGCCCAATTTGATCAAACATCTGAAAGCCAAATTACCCAAATCCAAAAACTATCAAGAAAAGAAAGTTACAGAGAGAAACCTTAAGAGCCATCAACCCTTTATCCAAGCAACCTAAGCAGAAGAAAAATATCAAGAGAAGCTTGATAATATTAGCTATAACGCAAGAGTCAAACAGTTTGCCTACCGATTTCGAGTGAACCATCGCTATGTCAATCTTGAAAGAGAAGATTAGCTGGATCCATTGCATGTCCCAATCTACCTTCAGATCTCAAAATCCTATCTTGGTAGTCCTTCATCCTAGTTTCATCCTTGCATCATCATGAAATCCTTAGTTGCATTCTAGAGTCTTTAGTTGCATTCATCCTTTTAGGAAGAACATTGTTTCATCATCCTTCACCATCTTTCCATTAGCAATCCACAATCAGAATCCCAAATCCTTGATCCAAATCCAGCATCCATCATCCAAAATAGAATCCACCATCCTTTGCACCAAATCAAGAGATCCAAATCCACAAGCACTTAGTGTTCAAAACCTTTGAGTTGTTTCCATCCCTTATCCTAAATCAGAAATCATCCCCTTTTTGACAAAGCATTGTCTAAAGGAAATCCAACTTGTCCTTGCATAGCCTCATCATCTCGAGCAAGAGATTGGCTTGTATTGATAAGAATCCAGTTGACCGAAGATCATTAGTCTATCCTAGGTTGGCCAAATCCTATCACTAATCCTCCATCGGGAAAAACAACAGCTCATTGTTGACACTTAGTAATCTTCCACTAGCATCCCACCAATCCTCCACCCAATCTTGACCCAAATCAGAGCATCCCACCAAGCCTCCATCATCACCAAAATTTTTTACCAATCTGTCACCATCTTCCATCAAATCTTCCACCATCTTTGATTCATATCCAAGAATCTCACCAATCCTTGCATTATAGAAATTTCATCATCCTTAGAAGTTCCTTAAGCTTGCATCCATCATTCTTTAGAGTCTTTAGGAAATATCTTGCATCCATCTAGCATCTGCATCTCCATGCCTATCGAGACAAGATCCGGATCTAGAAAAAGAAGGAACATGAATCCTTATCCAATCACCAGTTCATCTGATCCCAACATTTTTACTAGCGTGATGATAGCCTATGATCCCCAAATAAAAACTGGAAATACATGGGATGATCCCAATAACCCCTCGGCTCCTCTGGCAATAGAAACATTTGTGAATCATCCAGAGAATCCACCAGTAGTTAATGCACTCATGGCCCAAAACTAGCAAAGCATGTTCACTAACTTTGCACAAGCGCATACTCCCATTATGCCATATCTCCATCCTCATATTCCCATAAGTACTATCCAAATCCTAGCACAAGTATACTCTATGTTCATCCAACCATTCCCTGATCTGACCTTGCAAACATCTCAAGAAACCTCTACCATTCCCCTTCTTTTGCAAGGAATCTTCGC
Organism: Chamaecyparis obtusa; assembly: GCA_027943335.1. Lineage (NCBI taxonomy): Eukaryota > Viridiplantae > Streptophyta > Pinopsida > Cupressales > Cupressaceae > Chamaecyparis > Chamaecyparis obtusa. The sequence continues at coordinate 27,360 of BSBK01007687.1, forward strand.
AAGTCCCGTAACACAAGCTGTAACACCATCTGCTCCATTCCCTATCACAGGTACTTCATCATCCGCCATGGCCACTCAAGCTCTTTCTCAAATCCAATGCTTGTCACAAAATCAACTCCCACCTCTTACACAAACCTTTACGCAAGCAGTTCCACCACCTTCCATGGGCCAAACAACACCTTTCACTCTAGGAGGGATGCAATCATCCTTCCCCTTCAATTCACAAGCTTCCACATCCACACCTTTTATGCTAGGAGGGACATAATTGTCTTTTCCTTTCACTCCACAAGCTTTAGCATCCACACCATCATTTCCAGGGTCAACGCAATCATTTCCCTCTTTCACCCAAAAAACCTCTACATCATCTACTCTAGGGGCAACGCAATTTTTCCCCCTTCATACTCAGCAAAATTCCACATTAGCATCACCTTTTTCATGGGGAATGTTAGTCCATTTTCTAGTCATTGCAAAATCTTGTGAAATTGGCCTATTCCATGCAATGTTTTTGTTAAGTGTCCTGCCCCGTGCTCTTCAGTGTTGTCGCCTTGCTTCAGTCCAGGTCACATCTCCTATTTCGCAAAGCCCAAGGAGTTATTTGAGTTTCAAGATCTGCGGGAAACTTTTTAAAAAATTTTGCCACAGTGTCGAAATCTTGCAGTGTTTTCAAAAACCCATGTTGTTTTCGGCTTCCCTGCTACCTTTAAGTCTGTTGTTATTCCTGTGTATTTTTGATCTTCTACTGATAACCCTCATTGTTTTCAACCTTTGCCTTCCAACTTTGTGCACTTATCTTTTGGTGCCGAAAACATTGTGTGTTTTCGACCTCGGTCTTAACTGCGCAAGTCCGACTAGATGGTGGGTCCAGACTCTTCCTGATTGGTTGTCGCATGGCCGCATGTCAGACTTTTCTGACATGTGATCATGCGACCGCTTGCCACTTAGCCATGTGGGTCCCAGTTCTGTTCAGCTGCCTGGCGGTCTACTTTGCCTTCGTGCACAAGTGTGATGGATGGTGGGACCTGGTTTCTAGATTGGTTAGAGGGTCCTGACGTGTCAGAGCATCAATAGTTGTCGTTAAAGTGTGAAGGATTTGTCAAGGCTATGCACTTTTGTGACAACCATCTGATCCTCTAAAAGGTAAAGCAATTCTGTGGTCCTGGAGGTGGTGATGTGGTGGCTTTGGGTTGGCTGTCGCATGATCGCATAGCCCAATTTTTGGCTATGTGATCATGCGACCAAGTGACACGTGTCCACGGTGCTGAGGTGGATATGCTTGGTGGGACCGCAACTTAATGGTAGGTAGTGGCAGCAGTTTGCTGGCGATTAGTCGCATGTTTGCATAGCCTTTTGCAAGGCTATGCGATCATGTGACTGACATTTTCTATCAACTTCATGTGGTAGCGGTTATGCTCGGCACGGTTAAGGTTTGCGGGTTGTCACATGTTCGCATAGCCCATTTCTGGGCTATGCGATCATGCGACAGGGTGCCACGTGTGCTGGGGCCCGTCTGTATTTGTTTGGTGGTCCCATTGGTAGGTGTGTCATGGTGATCTCTGGTTGGTCCGAGATGGTACGATGATAGGTTGAATGCGGGCCCAGGTTAGGGTATCTCAGTGGTGACATGCCAGCCAACAGGGTGCATGGTAGTAGCTTGTCACATGTTCACGTGAGCCAGTTTTCTAGCTTGCGAACATGCGACAAACCCTGTATGGCAGCGGCAGTGTCGGCGGTGATGGGAAATGGCATGTCACATGTTCGCATAGCCCATTTCTGGGCTATGCGATCATGTAAAAATTGTTTGGCGTCACCATTGCGGAGTTAGCCCAAGGTGTTTGAATTGGTTAAAAACACAAGCCCGCTAGATTGCATGGTGACCGTTTGAACTTGCAGAAAGTTTTTGAAATAGGAAGGACTGGTTTTAAATGTTGTTTTGACCAGATTTAACTGGTTTGGTGGCGGTTGGTTTGCCATTTCTAGTGTGGTCTAGGGTGCTTGATGGTTGATTGCAGAGGGATTTGTACCATGAGGAATGATTACAATCTTGGCTCGAGAAGTGTTTGCAGCTAGTTGATTAGACTGTTTGAGCTTGGTGCTGTGGCTTGACCCCTGTCATGTCTGTGTTTATTTCTCGGTGGGGTTAGGTGATTTTGAATTTTTGAGTTGGAAACGATCATCGTGCTTGCATTGTAACCCTGGTATAAAGGGATTTCTATGGTCATTTGAGGTTATTGGGAGTTAGGTATTCAAACTTTTGGATTGTGAGTCCTCTTCTCAGTCTGAATTGTAATGTCTTGTCTTGATTTTTTGGCAATTTGAAAGAAAGTTACAGGTCTAAGCTGAGTTTGCAAGTAGGGTTCCTTTGGATGGATTGTATGCACTTGAGGATTCTTCACACTTAATGCAGGCACTTGATTCTCATCTCTCCTTTGTGTCTACGTAGATGAATTTTGAACTTTCGAGTTCACTGCATAACAATTTATGTATAGGTCTTCACTCTTGAGTTCTGATCGAGGATTAGATTAAATGATGCTTCAGATGGGACCTAGATTTATCTCTTGTCTATGTAGGGATATTCTATAAGTAGTAGAGGAGATTGTAAATGTGTTTATGGCTTTGAATCTCAAATACATTCTGGTGTGTGTGTGTAGTCTATCCAAGAAACCTTGCCCAATGGATGAGGCACTCACCTAGATAAGTATTTCCTTGCTGAAATATCCTGGTTGTGGTTGTTATGATTCAAAAACATAAATTAAGAACCATTCCTTAAGTCTTTAGCATTGGGTTGTATGTGGTTCTACCCCATAGCAATGGAGAGTCAATGAGTGTGTGGTTAACATTCAGTACTTTCTTGCTATCCATTTATCTGTTATTCAAACCCAGTCTTTGGTGTGTGAAGTATAGTGTATACTAGGTTAGGTGCACCCGCCTTGGTTTTGTAGAGCCAGAAGTAGAAGAGGGCAGTCTTGTCCCTAGAGTTGGTCCAGTTATCCTATGAGCTCATTATATTTTGGAGCTAACCACCCCTAAAATCTATCTAAGGGTATACTGGCAGCCTATTAGAGCATAAGCATCAATTTGGACACCAATAGGAAACACAAGCATCCTCTTCATTCTCCCCCCAGCAAGCATCTACCCAGGCACAAGCCTAGCAAAATGCCTTCACCACAGGAATGCCTTCCATGGGTTTTTCCAATCCACCATTCATTTCCCAAACTCCCATTACATCTACCTTCCAAGCATCCACTGTAACACAATTCCCACCTCACACTGGTTCTTTTTGGGGTCTCACTCAAGAAGACATGAAAGCATTTGGAATACCAACTCACTCTCCTACATCCGTGTTTGCAAACCAACAAGCCACCTTCTCACAAGCAGCACAACAGCAACCATCTCAACCTCCACCAACTTCATCCTTCACAAGCTATCCATTCCCAACACCTAGTGCTTTTCAGCAAGTTCCTCCACCTCAAAAACAAAGTTCCTCCCTTTTCACAAGTTATCTTTCCCAGCCACTCTTTGCTTTAAGCTTCCCTACATCAATTCCACCCTTAAGCAATGCGGGAATGCACCCGACCTATATCGGTCAACCAAAGAGACAAGTTCAGCAAGGACCATCTTATCAACAAGCTGCATCATTCCACCAGCCACCCCTGCAACAACCATACTTCCAGTCACAGCAACAAACCCCCATCATTCCCTAACAGCAACAAGTTTCCTCCTATTAGTTACAACAACAAGTCCCCGTCATCCCACAACACTAGCAAGCAGTCCCGTATCCTCCACCGCAATATCCCCCTATGCTGCATCAACAATATCCCCAACAAACATTGCTCCAAAATCCCCTCCAATCCACCTATCCCACTGGATCATCTCCTTATCCCACTCCATAATACCCACCTCAAATGGGAGCACCCACTCAAACATCGATCAATGTCGAGTGGGAAGCCATGAAGAATTCTCTTAAGGAGCTTCAAAGCGATACTGAGAACAAAACGTACAAGTTTGAAGAGGTGTGTCCTTACCCATTTGACCAATCCATTGCCGCTATACCTTTCCCCAAGCACTTTGAGACACCTAAGTTTGATAAATATCAGGGGAAAGGAGATCCAGTCAACCATATTAAAGAATTCTATATGGCATGCCAAGAAGTGGCTTACAGTGATAACTATCTCTTACGCCTATTCCCCAAAAGCTTGGGAGGAACTTTTGTTGAGGGGTTCTACAAAATACCATGTGGGACTATCACAACCTTTACTAAACTCTCTGAAAAGTTCATTGCCCATTATGCCCACAATGTTGAGAATGAGTTGACCTTGTTAGATCTCTACAACTCAAAATAGAAAGAAGGAGAAAGCCTATCAGAATACTTGCAACGATGGTAGAACCTTACCACCAGGTTACCATACCAGCCACCTGAAAAACATTTGACCAAAATGTTTATTGATAATCTGCATCCTAAGCTGTCCCACTTCATGAGGATGAATTGTCTCCAAACCTATCAAGATATCAAGAGCAAGGGGATAGGTATTAAAAAGGCCCTCCTAGATGAAGGCACAATTTGACACTTCAAAAATGATTCCCAAAATAAACCCAGCAATGATAAATCCCGTTACTAGAATCATAAGAAGAAAGTTGTTACTAATGGAGCCACTAATACCAAGCATGTCCATTTTTTTGTGGCTAGCCCTACGCCAACTCCCGCATACCAACAAAAACAAACACCCATCTATCAGCAACCTCCTCAAGTCCATCAGCAACCCACGCAACAATATCATTCTTAGAATAATCAGCAGAATTATCAACAGCAAGCCTATCAAGCTCATCAAGGTAATCCGAACAATCAGGTCAATGCCGTTAACGTTGCTCCCAAAAAACACAAGCCCAGAGCTCAGAACAATCCAAGGAAGACCTTCACACCATTGGGTGAACCTCTGGATGTTATCTTTCACTTAATGGCCAAGGCCAACCTGATCACATTTCCACCAATCCAGCTAGTTGATGATACCACTCCCAAGCCCGATTGGTACAAAGATCATGAATACTGTGATTATCATCGTGTCAAAGGATACACTACCTTGAAGTGTATGAGACTCAAAAACTATATCCAAGATCTCATTGATCAAAAGGAGATCCAAGTAGATACACCTGCTCAAGCCTCACCAAATGCCAACTTACAAATCTATCAGAATGTGTTCCCACAACACAATACTGGGAAGAACAAAGTTAATACCAATCATCCCTAGAATCATGGCAAAGGCAAGCACGAAGATCATACTACTACCTATATCAATTATGATAAATTTGTTGGATGTATAACCCAAGTTGAGCCCATAGTCAATGTCATCCATGTTAGAGGGGTGGATAGTCAATGTGTTGTTACCACCCGTAGAGGCTAGATCACTGTTGCTGGTGCCCATCCAAGGCCAGTACACAATGCACACAATGCATAGTATAACCTCATAGAACATCTTGGGAATACACCAGCCCAAATATCCATCTTGGACCTTCTCCGCACTTCACCTCTCCATCAGGAGATCCTTGACCAAGCTCTCAAAGAAGGACATGTCGCCACAAACATTAACACCACTCAGTTTGAGACCCTTGTGGGACATTTATCTGCAGCTTGTGCTTTATCCTTCAAAACATTCGACATGTCAAACATTGCACCTGACCATACTCTCCCTCTCCGCATCGCCATCATGGTCAGAGACTTTTCCATCAAACGGGTCTTAATAGATAATGGCTCGGCCCTGAACTTGTGTGCTTTGAAACTCATTTAGAAAATTGGGTTCACACAGGCTGATATAGCACATGAAGTAATCACTATCAAAGCCTATGAAAACTTGGAGCATACCTTTGAAGGTACTATTACTTTGCCTATTTAGCTAGGCCTAGCAACACAAAATACCATTTGCCATGTTGTTGATCTTGACCTACCATTCAATATCCTCCTTGGCCGACCATGGATTCATTCCATCAAGGCTATACCATCTACATACCATCAGTGCATCAAATTTACACATCAAGGTGCTGAGGTTACCATCCATGCTGATCTCCAACCCTTCGCATACTGTCGTGCGATGGAAGCATCATTTCCTAATTCCACTCATTGTCCTAGAATTGACATTGGCACTTCTATTGCTAGCTCATCCTGATCCCATTGCGATCCAGAGACCATCCTCACCTCCACCCTCTCTTCTATCAAGATCAATAATGAGGGCTATGGTGAATACCGCCTACATGATGCATTTAACATAGGGGCCCTCCCACGTGATCCACATACTCAAGGGCGCCCAAGTCACCAAAGCAAGCCTATTGAAGAGCATCATGAAATCAAGAGAATGGGACCTATGACTTTTGAATCCCATGGCACATTAAATAGTCAAGAGATGGATCCTGACATCAATAGGTGGTTGTACAAAGATCCCCCACCACCTGACACTCAACTCCTTGGCTACTTCAAAGATAAATACCCACAATCGCACAAGTACACTACTGAGCAATGGAACTACCAAGGTGGTGGTCTAGGACCACAAGAAGGCATAAGCAAAGACCCAATTACAACATCCAAAAACCCACAACATCAGGGTCTTGGCTTTAATACCCCTTGCCTGCATATACAAGGGCCCAATACCACAACTAGGGGCACCAACATGACTAGCGTTCCCCTCTTGAATAGCCAGGACAACCTCATAGAAATCGAAGACATCCCTAAAGAGAAAGAAATCATATCCTATGACGATATCTTTGATGATGATACCCTCATGGGGACTTCTGTCCTCCAACAAATTGCCATCAATCTCATAGAACTTCCTCTCATTCACCCTCAACTCAAAGACTAGGACCAACCAAGCATCGCACACATCGATGAGTTCCAGAGCACAGAAGCACTCCTAGAGTTCATCGGGGCATCAAGCCCACAATCGGTTCAAAATTCAGAGTCAACTCACATCTATAAGCTTGACCCAGAAGGATACTTTGGGGAGGAGGCAAGCTTTAGCTGCAAAAGAGAAATAGAAAAAGTAAAACATGAGTCTTTATGTGAAAACCCTTTTGGGGCACATTCTGATTCCAATATAGTAAAAATAAAGAGTGTATCTTCTAGTGAAAACTTGGCAATTCAAGCACTAGAAGATGAAGACTTGCCTCTTCCTCCTATGCGGGATTACAAACCAAAGCAGTCACCTATCATCATAGAAGAAACCAAGCCAGTCAACTTGGGTACAGAGGAATGTCTGAGGATCACCTACATTGCAGGCAACATGATAGAAGGTGCAGAAATGGCTTTGATTGCGCTCCTTAGAGAATCAATCATAAATTTTGCATGGTCATATGCACACATGCCTGGGCTTGATCCTAATCTTGTCGTCCATCATCTAGCAGTGGATCCTAATGTCAAGCCAATAAAGCAGAAGCTGAGAAAAATGCATCCAAAAGTTACCTTCTTAGTCAAGGCAGAGCTTGAAAAACTTCTCCAAGCCAAGATTATCAGAGCTATAGATTACTCAGATTGGATCTCCAACATGGTACCTATCACAAAGCCTTTAGGTGACATTAGAATATGCAAGATTTCAGGGACCTGAACAAGGCATGGCCTAAAGATGATTTCCCACTACCAAATATAGACATGATTGTAGATCTTACAGCGGGTCATGAAATGTTGTCACTAATGGATGGCTTTTCAGGCTACAATCAGATTCATATAGCAGAAGCAGATCAACATAAAATAGAATTCACAACTCCATGGGGTACCTTCTATTACAACATGATGCCATTTGGGCTAAAGAATGCAAGAGCCACATATCAGAGAGTGATGACAGCAATCTTCCATGACATGATCCACAAGATCTTAGAAGACTATGTGGACGACATTCTTGCAAAATCTAAAACATGAGGTGAACACCTAAACATTCTTGAGAGTGTGTTCAATCGCTTACATCATTATGGCTTAAAGCTCAATCCAAAGAAGTGTGTCTTTGGTGTTACATCTGGAAAGCTTCTAGGTTTCATAGTATCACGATGGGGCATAGAGATCGACCCCAAAAAGGTCAAAGCAATAACAGAAATACCTCCACCAAGAACACTCAAACAACTCTAAAGCCTACAAGGAAAGCTTCAATCAGTGCATCAGTTCATTTCTCAGCTAGCAAACAAGTGCCAACCTTTCACACATCTCTTATGCAAGGACACAAGCTTCAAATGGGATCCCATATGTTAGAGAAGCTTTGATAAGCTCAAGGAGTATCTAGCCAAATCTCCAATCCTAGTACCACCAGTTCCAGGATGCCCTCTCATACTCTACATCTCGACAACCACTATAGCACTAGGGCCACTCTTAGCTTAGCATGATGATGAAAACAAAGAGAGAGCCATCTACTACATCAGTCGAATTCTTGTCGGCTATGAGCTTAATTACTCACCTATGGAAAAAGCATGCCTTGCAATGGTCTTTGCCACTCAAAAGCTTAGACATTACATGCTCAGTCACACAATCAAGCTCATTTAAAAAGTGGATCCCCTCAAATATCTACTATCAAGGACAACTCTCACAAGCCATATGGAAAAATGGGTCATGTTACTCAGTGAGTTTGACATGCAGTACATAGATCGGAAAGCAATCAAAGGGAAATTCATTGTCAATCAGCTAGCAGAGGCACCACTAGTGGATGCTTATCCACTAATTATGGAATCCCTCGATGAACACTTATGTATGATCGAAGAACAACCCATGTGGAAGCTGTACTTTGATGGCTCCTACACATTACATGGATCAGGGGCAGGAATCCTATTTGTCACACCTCAAGGTGACTACATCCCAAAGTCATTCAAGTTGGGATTTTCATGTACCAATAACATTGCAGAATATGAGGCACTCATCTCAGGTCTCAAAATAGTCATTTAGTGGAATATCACATAACTGCAAGTGTTTGGAGATTCACAGTTGATTATCAAGCAAGTCCTAGATGAATATCAGACGAAGGATGACAAGCTGCTACCCTACAAAGAACTAGTGGATAGACTGAAAGAGCATTTCCTAAATCTACAATTCACACATATACCAAGACTTCAGAACAAAGCAGTAGACACAATGGCAACTATTGGATCCTTGTTAGAAATCCCACATGACACATCATAGTATGAATTCCTAGTTGAGCAGCTACACACGCCAGCTTATAAGAACACCAATGTAGAAATGGTGTGTGTCTTGGTTGGTCCTTAGTTTTTGTGGTACCACGACATCCATGCATATCTACAAAATGGTATCATATCTCCCCATCTCACCAATAACCAATGCCAAAACCTTATTTGCAAAGCTTCCTGCCACACTCTTGTAACCAACACCCTTTATCATCGAGGATATCACAACATCCTTTCTAGGTGTTTAGATTCAAACGAGGACATCTTGACTTTACAAGAGGTCCATGCTGGAATTTGCGGTGCCCACATGAGTGGCATGGTTCTAGGTAAGCAGTTGCTTCGAGTTGGGTATTATTGGTCAACCATGGAACATGATGCTTGTGAGTTTGTCAGAAAATGTTTACCATGTCAGCAGCATGCAAATCTGATTCATGCACCCGCACAAGACTTGCAGCCCATTGTGCCACCTTGGTCATTTTCATGTTGGGGCTTTGACCTTGTTGGCTTAATCACTCCCCTCTCCTCGGATGGACACAAGTACATAATAACTACCATAGAGTACTTCACCAAATGGGTTGAAGTGATTCTTCTCACCCTAACTACTAGCATACAAATATCCAAGTTCATCCTTTACCACATCATCTGCCACTTTGGCATACCATCTACCATCTTCATAGACCATGGCACACCTTTTGAAAACCTGCATGTGGATGATCTGTGTGCCAGACTCCACATCCATCAATGTTTCTCCAATCCATATTTCCCTCAAGGAAATGGCCAGGCTGAGGCAACCAACAAAACTATCTTGAAAATCCTCAAGAAGGTTGTCAATGATTCTGGTCATGACTGGCACCTCCAAATCAATCCTGCCCTTTGGGCCTACCGTACTTCTTATCACACTCCCACAGGCACCACCCCATATTCCCTTGTCTATGGTGCCGAAGCCATTTTTTCAATCGAGGTCGAGCTCCCATCATTGTGAGTCTCCATGAAGAACTACACCACTGATGAAGACTATCGTGTGGCCCGTCTCGCATAGCTAGATCTGTTAGATGAAAAGAGATAGCAAGCATATGATCACCTAGTTGCATACCAAAATTGACTCAAAAGGAGTTATAACAAGAAGGTCCATCCTAGACAGTTCCAGGTCGATGACATGGTCCTCAAAGAAAATTAGAAAGTCCAAGAAAACAAAGAAAAGAAAGGCAAGTTTGAGCCTACTTGGCTGGGCCCCTATGTTGTCACAGCATGCTTCAGCTCTGGAGCTTATAAGTTATCTACACCAGAAGGTAAGCCTTTGCATGATCCAATCAACATCATACATCTAAAGAGGTTCTATGCTTGAACCAGATCCTACATATTCAAAAAATCCATAAAAATTGGAAAAAATACAAAAATACATAAAAAGCAAAAAAGAAAAACAATCATCCAATGGTGAAAACTTGGCAATTCAAGCACCTTGGACAAGTATGTTGGTGAAAACCTAGCAAACAGGTGCCATACATAGTGGACCGAGTCATTATCTATCAAACTCCCATCCCCCCATCCCAACATCTCAGTCCTTTTTCTACCATCCCCATCCGCCTCCACCATCCCCTAGCATTCCTCTTTTTTTATAATCCTCAAGCAAATCTGCAATCCTACCTGCACATATCTTGTACCATATCCTGTATATCTTGTATAGCACCCTCCTTCTTATATATCCTGTATAGCAAGATCTTCCTATCCCCAATCATGAGCTTCTGTCCATATCCATTATACATATCATCCCTTTTTGTTGTACATAGTCCCTGTCAGTCCTGCCGTAGAATTTGATCAGAACATCTTGTCCTACCCAGCCTTGTACTTTAGCAACATCACTTGTCAACTATTCTTGATCCCAGTGATTATTCTTTGACTTCATCATTTACCGAGCGACCAACGACACTCATTCTCTCATCAATCAGCAGGTCCTTGAGGATGTATCCTTCCTCCTATCAGACCTAATCTTCCACTAATCCCACCAGGTCCGTGTCGATGCATCCTTCCACACATTCAAACCAATCTTCCCACCATCAATCACTCACTCACATCAAATCTCTCTCCTTGGAAAAGGATGTCTTTTTGGAGTTCTCATTTTGGTCTTGGATTTTTTCCTTTAGATCTTGTTAATCTTTTATGGCTTCTCATTGTTCTCTACTCAAAGTCACCTCGATCCTTTATATAATGGTGCACTGCGAATGAGGATAATCTGGGGCAAGGTCTTTTTCTCTTTTGCTTCTGCCTGTGAGTTAGTCGTGTGTTTTTGGTTTCTTCAGCATTGTTTCCCCCATGCCTCCTTTGGGTTTCATGTGTGATGTTGGGGCAACCCTGCATGTCTTTTTTGCATCAGTCCTATGCAACATTGGTGACAAGGCCTCGTGATCCTAGTATCCTTGGTAGGTCTCTATTATTACTATATTAAACTAGGTTGTGCTCTCCACATTTGCACTTGGAGCTTCTCCAAATCCCCTGCATCTTGCATCATATAGATTCATCTTGCATCTCTCATGTAGCTGCATCCTGCATTTTTCATTCCATCTCATCTTGCATTCACTCATCTTTGCTCTTGGAAGCTTGGTTATTTATCTCCCCTTCTTTCTAGGTCCTTCCTTCTCTGTTTCCTTTCAAGAAAATTCCACAATTTTTACTCCTTGTGTTATTTTTCCGAGGGGGCACAACCCCTTATTCCTCTAAATTCTAGCCTTGGGCATCTTATTTTCTTGTCTTTGACGTCATGCCACTTGCGGCATCGCATCAAAGAGGGGCAAAATGTAGACACCTAAAAATCCTTTAGAAAATAAAGTATTTTTATTTTTTGAAAAACCCCTGATGACATCATCATTTATTAATTATATATTTAATTAATTAATTAATTAATTTTTATGTCATTAAATCCCTTTATCTTAATTAAAAATATTTAATTAAGAAATCTCTCCCAAAAAATGTTTAAATCTTATTTAAACATTATCTCCTTATTTATTAATTATTTAATTAATAAATTGACCTAAAATCTGAAAAATAAATAAATAATTTATTTTTTCCCAAAATCTTGCCAAATTCCTAAAGACCACTAACCTCTTCTAGAATCCTCTAATCCTTCTTTAATTTTGATTAAAGGCTAATCCCATCATTTCCTAACCCTAATCCCAACTCAAGAATATTTAATTAAGATTAAATATTAATCCTCAATTCCTAATTTACCATAGGAAAACTCTAGACTCTTCTAGAACTTTCCTAATCCTTCTCTAAACCCATTTAGGGGAAATTACCTACTTTCCCTAAGCTAATCTGTGTCTCCTTTTGACTCCTATTAAAACCCTAACACTAATGAGCCTCAAACTCATTAAATCCTTTGAGATAAATAAAACTTTATTTATTTCCTAATTTCCATATTTATCCTTAGAAAGCCTAGACATTTCTAAAAATTCTTTATCCTCGTCCAAAGCCTAGATTCTTCTAGAAAGTCTTCATCGTTATCCCCCTTGACTCAAACTCTAAACTTACCCCAAACTCTAACCTAGCCTCTTAACCCAAACCTTTCCAAAAGCCTATAAATACCCCTCATTTCTAAGAGCAATCCATCCACTTTTATTTTCAAGTAATAGTAATCCTATAATGCCATTTTCATGTTAGATCATAGCTTAAAATCAACTAACTATTAGATTTCATTGTTTTCTTCAAGCTTTTTAGCACATCATAGCTTAGCAATAATGGATTAACATAGTTTCTTTCATTGTTTTTGCATAGCATATAGCATCAAATCTCCATTAAAGCATTTTTGAGTTTCTTGAGGCCTTAGAGGGAAAATCAGGTGTTCTATACCTGTTTTGTACCATTTTTGGGTTTTCATGAGTCTCAATCCATCTTAGAATGCATTTGAATATGCTCCAAGTGCTTAGAGAGCACACCCACATCCCATTAAGCAAGAGCAAATCAAACAGTGCATGGACTCATCTGTTTTAGCTCAATCTGAGGTGGCTTAGCTTAGATGTTCTTGTTTTGGATTGATTTCATGTTAGATTAGAACTTAACATTTGACTGATTTGAGCCTTTTAAAATAGATACAAATAGCCTTGTTCACACAATGCATATCATATTCTCTGAGCCAACAAAGGAGAAAAGAGCACCCTATATGTAGAGAAGTAGAGAAAATATATAGGAAAAGGACCCTTCATGGAACCAGTTCTCCTCAAAAATTTGCAGAAGAAGGGACCCTTACAAAATAAAACATTTCAATACTTATACCCCTAGTCACCTTGGAATCCTCAAAGAGGATGCATCAAGCTTCAGGTGACTAGGGTTAGGGTTTCAATTACCCAACCAATAAAAATACAATAAAAGTTATTGCAGGGGAAGAAAACACAAGCAACCTAGAGAGAATGAATCTCAAACAGATCTGTAATCATGAAAATCTGTGAGAATAGTACAGAACAACAAGGAATTGCCATGAAAAATAGTCTATTCAATCACCCTACAACATGCCTCGAGCCATTCTTTGTTCATTCCTTACATGGTATAGATCTTTGCAATCGATCATCACACCCTAGACCACACTACAACCACCGGTGCTACCAAACAAATCAAATCTAGCTTAAAAACAATTAAAACCAGTCCTTTCTGTCGCTGAGAAACCCTCAAAAAATTCAAATTTGAAATTAAACGGTTACATTCAATATTTAAATCGAGATCAACTTTAAGTCCTGACTGTCTGATTCCTCCCTTTCGTGGGCCTTTGTCTTAACTCAACTGCGACCCTAGGTTTACCTCTAGTGAACATGCAACAAGGCATTTCCTATTCGTGAGATAAAAACACTAACCCAAGCTTAACTCAGTCATCTGGCGAACAAAGGAAAGAAAACCTATCCCAGTTACATTTGGCAAACTGGTGACAAAAGGGTTTCGCCAGTTCGCAGAACACTTTTTACCTCTGCCAAGTTAGTTAGCGATTACATGAACACTTGTTTGCTGAATCACCAGTCAAATCAGAGCACCACTATCCTTTTCCGTGAATGAGCGAAACCCATTAGATATTTGTCAGGCCATTAAACCATTTTTTCAGAATCGCCAAGTCCCTACCCTGGCCCGCCTAGAAGATCGACAGCCATCTTAAAATCTCATGCAGTCAGAAGATCCCATCAGATTATACACCTGTCATTGATCTAGAATCTCCTCCCTGCCGTGACAACCCTTTGACACCAAAATAAATCAGTGGCTATCGCATGATCTCAAGCTTCTGACACATCCAATAAGAACTTACGTCATTTGTCGATTCACTGACAGTGTCAAGACCCTCTGACACATCCGAAAACCAAGTCCCACTCACAAGTTTCACTATGTTATTACATGGACCAATAATATGCCGCCAACTATGCCGACATGTTATTTTGGACCCACTGAGAACATTATACCACCTGGGAGATCGGATGACTAGTGCAAGATCTGAAAGGCTCAAAAGATTCTATGCGCTTACACGTCAACTGTTGATTAGGAATCATCTGATTGAGATACCAGGGCCACCATGCTTTATAGGATATCTCGGCAAATGATAGACTACCACGTGAGCCTACCTGGCAGTGGACACGCCTACATTGAAAGGGTTACATCATGGAAATGAATCAATGGTCATCTTAAGTTCGCAAGCCTCTGACACATCTCATGAGAAGATACACCCACTATCGGATTGAGATGGTGTCAGAGAATCAGGCCCAGGAAAATACAAAGCTGAAACATTAGGAAGTATTAAAATAGTCAGACTTAGGAAAAATTAAAGGGGACCCCGCTGACACATGAAAAACCCTAACCGTGAACATGGTAAAGTGGTCTCTAATAAGCACATGGAGATTTGGAACTTTAGTGCCTAGTAAAGGTAACTTAAAATTAGAACAGGGCCAAGGTAGACTGCAGGAAATTTCAATACAACGACTAGATTTTTGAAATTTTGACAAGGGTTTCAAGGCTAGAGACATAAAAATAAGTGCAGAGACTAGGAGAAAATTTCTAGAGCCATGAAATTTTTTGCAGGATACTAACAATGGCTCTAGTTGGGGATGCATGCCTCCTGCAGGCATAGCAAGGATCTAGAATCACTGGTAAAAGTAGACCATCCCACAAAACCTTCTTGAACAACATTATTGAAAATAGGAAAACTACTCCTATTATGTACAAACGATGGCCTTGAACCACTGGAAACTTTCAAAACTTCTTACCTCTGTCAAAAATTTGGTTTTCATCTCTTCCTTCATGAGGCACACTAGATATTTTATTTTTAGTTATTTCACTAGGCGTGCCAACATTTCCAACCAGCCTGTTAGGGAAAACAAAGTAACTATCTTCATAGTGCATGTAAAATTTTTTGGCAATCCGTTCATTTTTCTCACTATGAAGAAAAGACTCATCATACCTATGAATAGTACCATCACATAAAAACCTATTCTTTTCTACTGATTCATGTATGATATCAATTGGAAATACAAAAAACTCATACTCTGCCTGCTAAAAGGCTTCATTCATACCCTGACATTTCATTTCCATTGATGCAACCAGCTGGAACTCAGATGAATAGTCAAACTCATGTTCACAAATGTGATTATTAACAAATTCTGCAACTATTCCACAACCTTCTGATGAACAGGATGCAACATCATCACTTAAAACTTTATCATAGATGGAAAAAGAAGAACATCCTGATTCAAATGAATCTAAAATCTCCACATGTCCCTCAAACAAAGGATTGACAACTTCATGCAATACACCTTGTTGAATATCATGACAAAAAATAGGCTAATAATCATCAAACTCTTCATTATATAAAGCATTGGGGAACACTTTAAGTTCACTACCCATTTCAACCTCATGGAGACTTACAACATATGAAGAAAAGTCAGAACAACATGAAGATTCAGAGTCATCATCACCTACCCAGCATGTAGTATCCATGATTATGCCCTTTTTATCCAAAAGAGACCCATCAGATAACACCTTGTTCAAATCTTCATGTTCTACCTCACTAATATCATAATGAATTATTGTTTCTTTGTCTTCATACCTTGAGGATGAATCACCCTCAACATCTTCACTATCCAAAGAATGTTCACTTTCTTCATTACTTTCTTCTTCCCATGTTGCATCTGACTCATATGAAGACACCACAACCTCACTGTCTTCATCATTCCAATTATCAGCACTTAAGGACATAACTCCAAGTGCATCATCAAGCCCAAGGTTGTCATCACTAAGTATCCAATCTCTTATACATATATAATACTCTTCCCATAATGCAATTGACCGACTAGTTGACTCATGAAAACAAAGATCCATGAATAAACCAATGAACTCAGATTCTAAAAACTCAACATCATCAAGAAGCTCATTATATATATCCCAAAATCTGCTATAGAAAAGAGATATAGATAGATCCTTTCTGCATCCTACCTTCAATCTCATCAATGACATGCAATCCCTAAGGATGCCCTGCTCAAGGAAAGCAAGCTCCTCCTCAAGCTTACCCATCAAACTTAATGCAATACTTCCATAAATTTTGCAGAGATGGAACTGAAAACTTGAAGTATGCAAACCTCTACTCACACCTTATCCTTTTCTTAGTGCTTGATCAGTTAATAAGGAAACATCTAGATCTTGAAAAGTACCTGAGAGTTTTGTAGCAGAAGACTTTGTTGACTGGAAAGCAGGGCAGATCTAGAGCTCACCCTGAAGCTCCATCAGATTCTTTGTTGTGTAGAGTTGCCACCTCCTTGGAGAGGAAAGTAATGCACTTGTTCTTGTTTCTTCTTCCAATCAACACAAAAATCCACCAAGTAAACATGCACTATTTATCAGAAGATGCACTGATCAAACAGAGAAATCAGAGCCACCACTAAACACTTAGTGAGAAGATTTCAGAAAATGCTTTGTTTTTGTATCTAACTCTTTGATCATATAACTAGACTCTAGGATAGTTTAGCAAAGCAACGAATTGGACATCTTAAACTTGTTGTCATTATTCATTTCCCCAGCAAAGTCACCAATTTGTTGGATCTTTTCCTTGCAGGACCAAACTTGAATCAATAGATGGGCTTGATTCTCAGGGTAGGCTGCCAAGGTTGACAAGAAAATAGTCCAATTGATGAGGATAGAGAACATCCTCCTTCTTCTTTGAGCTCCACATCACTCAGGCGGGTATTTCCTTATCTTCACCCTCAAGATACCTCATGATAAACAATAGGCTTACAGATAGATTATTATGGAATAGTCTTCAAACCCCTTTAGGTATCTTGTACCCCAATGAAATCAATTCTTATGCAATAGCCCTACTTGCATAGAATGAATCTGAAGACTAGAATGGACCTCCTACTACTACTACCAACATGAAAGGGAAAGGTATTTGATTTTATGATTTTAATGTTGGGTTGAAAGGACCCCTGAGATACACTAAGTCTCTCATAGACCAGTACCTTGTCCAATGGGCCACAGAGTCAAATACCCCATTATAATAGATAGCTATGAAACAAGAAAGCAATATATCCTAATATGCTAATGCCTTACACCAATCATACACCATTAATCAGGTCATACTTCAATAATCCACCTGTGTACCCAAATGTGCTATCACCTATTCAAAGGATATTAACTCTCCCCTTAGAAGAGACCCATAAACAAGCAATATATTAACTATCATCCATTGGAAGACAAACATGAGATACCCTTGATACCCCAGTTCATACACACCTGAAAACCAATCCAAAACCTAGTTGCTTCTGTGAAAACAACTCTATTGTAGACACATAGGAAATGCAAATAGAAGGATAGAAACACCCTTGATGCTTCAATCAATAAGTTGAAAACTCAAATGGAGACAATCTGATAACAATAGAAATATATTGAAACTCATACATAAGACAAATCAATTACAATGCATATCATATTCTCTGAGCCAACAAAGGAGAAAAGAGCACCCTATATGAAAAGAAGTAGAGAAAATCTATAGGAAAAGGACCCTTCATGGAACCAGTTCTCCTCAAAAATTTGCAGAAGAAAGAACCCTTACAAAATAAAACATTTCACTACTTATACCCCTAGTCACTTTGGAATCCTCAAAGAGGATGCATAAAGCTTCAAGTGACTAGGGTTAGGGTTTCAATTACCCAACCAATCAAAATAACACAAAAGTTATTGTAGGGGAAGAAAACACAGGCAAACCGGAGAGAATGAATCTCAAACAGATCTGCAATCATGAAAATCTATGAGAACAATACAAAACAACAAGGAATTGCCATGAAAACCAGTCTATTCAATCACCCTGCAACATGCCTCAAGCCATTCTTTATTCATTCCTTACACAGTATAGATCTCTGCAATCGATCATCACACCCTAGACCACATTGCAACCACTAGTGCTACCAAACAAATCAAATCCTTCTTCAAAAAAAATTAAAACTAGTCCTTTCTGTCGCTGAGAAACCCTCAAAAAATTCAAATTTGAAATTAAATGGTCACATTCATGGTGCCTGCAACATATCAGCGGTCAATATTTAAATCGAGATCAACTTTAAGTCCTGACCATTTGATTCCTCCCTTTTGTGGACCTTTATGTCTTAACTCAACTACGACCCTGGGTTTACCTCTAGCGAACATGTGACAAGGCATTTCCTATTCGTGAGATAAAAACACTAACCCAAGCTTAACTCAATGATCTAGCAAACAAAGGAAAGAAAACCTATCCTGGTTACATTTGGTGAATTGGCAAAAAAAGGGTTTCACCAGTTTGCAAAACACTTTTTACCTCTGCCAAGTTAGTTAGCGATTACGCAAACGCTTGTTCGCTGAATCGCCAGTCAAATCGGAGCACCGCTATCCTTTTCCATGAATGAGTAAAACCCATTAGATATTTGCCATGCTACTAAACCATTTTGTCAGAATCACCAAGTCCCCACCCTGGCCTGCCTAGAAGATCGACGACCGTCTTAAAATCTCATGCAATCAGAAGATCCCATTAGATTATATGCCTATCGTCGATCTAGAATCTTCTCCCTACCCTGACAACCCTCTGACACCAAAAGAAATCAGCGGCTTTCACATGATCCCAAGCTTCTGACACATCCGATAAGAACTTACGTCATTCACCAATTCACTGACAATGTCAGGACCCTCTGACACATCTAGAGACCAAGTCCCATTGTGTTATTACAGGGACCAATAAGATGCTGCCAACTATGCGTACGTGTTATTTTGGACCCACCAAGAACATTATATCGCCTGGGAGATTGGATGGTTGGCGCAAGATCTGAAAGGCTCAAAAGATTCTATGCACTTACATGCCAACCGTTGATTAGGAATCATATAATTGAAATACCGGGCCTGCCGTGCTTTATAGGATATCTCGATTAATGATAGACCGCCACATGAGCCTACCTGGCAGTGGACCCACCTACATTGAAAGGGTTACGTCATGGAAATGAATCAATGGCCATCTTAAGTTCGCAAGCCTCTGACACATCTCATGAGAAGATATGCCCACTGTCAGATGGAGATGGTGTCAGAGAGTCGGGCCTAGGAAAATACAAAGCTGAAACATTAGGAAGTATTAAAATAGTCAGACTTAGGAAAAATTAAAATACACTAGGCGCAGGGAACTTAGGAAAGATTAAAGCCCAGGGACATAGGAAAAATTAAAGGGGACCCCACCGACACATGAAAAACCTAACCGCGAACATGGTAAAGTGGTCTATAGTAAGCACATGCAGATTAGAGCTTTAGTGGCTGGTAAAGGTAACTTAAAATTAGAACAGGGCCAAGGTAGACTATAGGAAATTTCAATACAACGGCTAGATTTTTGAAATTTTGACAAGGGTTTCAAGGCCAGAGACATAAAAATAACTGTAGAGACCAGGAGAAAATTTCTAGATCCATGAAATTTTTTGCAGGGTACTAAGAGGGTGGGTAGCACGAAAGGAGAAGTGTTGGTGTGAAGCTGCTAATCAAGATAGCTAGTGAAACATCCATTAAATATCTTAGATTAAGAGAGGGAGCCTTCTTATCCCATCCAGCCACATTGGTATAGAATTCCAAGGGTGAACCTCTATCCTGACACCCAGAGCCCTTCTTAGGTGGTTGATGTAGAAATGTGGGAATAGAGACCCCACATATGGGTTGGGAATTCTCACCACACCAGTTGAGTTGCCCATATAATGTTAGGCAATATAATTATAGGGCAGCTAACCCTACTATTCTATGGGGAACCTGGGCGAGATCAAGTTACCTGAATTGTTCAACTTCAAGGTGAGATGGGCCTCATTTTATTGAGTTATGAAGTGACCTTTACCATAGTTTAGACAATAGGTATTTTGGGTTTGATATAACTTGATTTCTATAGACAAAAAAATATTTACTTTTCTTTCTTTGATAGAAAGGTAAAAAAAATACATATTGAATACATATTTTTCAAAAAAAAGAATTCCCTATTTTTGTATTTTTTCTGAAGCATCAAATAAAGAGGTTGTAAAATGGTTAGATGACTTATATTTATTAAAAATAAAAATGTGAAGTCACAATAAATACAATATATACTAGAAGCATATTCATTGGAAACGTTGTTTAGAGTACCACAATCGTCCATTTTTTGTTTCAGAATATAGTCATATTTGGCCATTGATTGAGCCTTCAGCAAGGCAAAATTTTGCATAATTTTCATGTCCACCAAATTTTTTATTTTTGGACCCTTCAGAAGAAAACCCATTTGAATGAGGGATAGAAATTAATTTGTGCAAAGGGTATTTTGAACAAAATCCTTTTGGAAAAATTAGATGAATATTTGCATGGCCATTTTTTTCCTAGGGGGTTCAACCAAACCCACGTTGGCAATTTTTTTTTTCAAATTTTGGTATAAATAAATGAGTTTTTTTATGTTTTAAAAAAATCAATCCACTTTAATTCATTTTTGTATAATAGAAACATCGAAAAAAAAAATTTATAAGGGAAACAAGTTTATTGTATCTTGCAATTTTTTTGAAAAAGTTTTTTTGAAGAACGAAGATGGGAAACATGAAGGGAAGGTACACTAAATCTGTAAGAAAAAGGTCACGTAGTAGAGAATAGAAAAAATGTAAAGCATCATTGGCATATTATTAAATAACTAAAATAGGTTGCATTTATAAATTCACATGTGTGATTTTATATGTCTGTATTTATAATTTTCTTTAATTTATTATAATTTGATTCATTTTTCATGCATGTAACTCGCAATTAATAATTACAAGATGAAGTAGAAGCTTGGGAAGGAGGGTAAAATCAAGTTGAAAAAATGGATGTTGGAGAATATTTAGGATCATTTCCTACAAAATATCAAGCATTGGAAGTTGGAGAAGGGTCAGGATTAGGTTCCCCTATTGGTATGGATGAACACATAAAACTAGCTCTGCCACTAATATTTTCCTTGTGAATTTTATAATACCTTATGGGATTGTGTAGGCTCTAATGTCCATAATATTTATTTAGAATCTCTACAAACTAGAACTTTATGAATTGAATTAAATAAAGGAAACATCAAAATAATACCTAAAGCTAGTGACTCATAGGATATTTTTAACTGACGCCACATCATCTTTCTTAATGTTTTATATAAAATAATATCAAAGGATTTGGCATTAAAAATTCACCATCTACTTCTACAAATAATCTTCCCCGAATAGATTTGATTTATTCAATCCTTATTCATCCTTGATAATATCTTTTCCATTTGGGAGGGTGTGGAATGGGCTCATCAATCTAGCCAACCTAGAATTTTCTTGAAAATAGATTTTTCCAAGGCATATGACTATATTGAATGGCCTTTTATCATTTTTATGTTGTTTTCTTTAGGTTTTTCTCCTTATTTTATTTCTTATATTAAAATGCTTTTTGTAGATGCCAATGCTTGCATTACCATTAATGGCCATTTCTCTACCACTTTTTCCTTGAATAGATCAATCTATCAAGGATGTCCTCTTGCACCTCCTTTGTATGTCTTAGCTCCTAAGGATTTTGGCTACTTACTTGCATCTTCTGTTTCAATAGGACAACTTTGTGTGATTTCTTTACCTAAATCCTCATAGCTTGTCAATGGAAATTTCACAAATTACCCATTTCTCACTCTCATTTAGGATGAGGTCAATATGTAGCAATACATTCACTACCTAGATAATTTTTTCTTAGATTCTGGTTCAACCATTAAATGGAATAGAACTATGTTATCGCAAACCTTTTCTTCCACAACCTCAATGGATTTTTGAATATGATTGGAAATGGATTCAGCATGGCCCGATTTTCTGCTTCTTGGTAATTCCTTTTTCTTTTGATGGTTCTTCTAAAGAAGTGTGGAATGTGGTACTCTCAAATCTTGAGGCCAATTTTTCATATTGGATTACCAAACCTCTCTCTTCGGAAGGAAAATTTAAGGGTTGTTACAAGATTTTGGCAGCCACTCATGTATACAAATATTCATGTTGATCTACTTCCAAAATAACATATGCTAAGTTAGATCATTTACTAAGATATTTATTATGGGCCTCAGATGCTCAAAGCCATGGCTTCCACCGTATTTCGTATGAGTATTTTTGTCTCCCTTGACATTATGGTGGGATAGGCATCATTTGTACAAATAGGCAAGGTCAAGCTCTTTGAGTTAGATGGATAGTTTGTAGTATCATATGAGATTAATCATGTAATGTCCTTTCGAGGCATTTCATCTCCCTTGGATACCCTTTTCATTGACCAACCTAGCTCAAGATTTGGGCTTCAATACTCTTCTTTTGATGAGAGAGGCAATGCAAATTCAAGGTTCATTTATAGGGAAATAGCATATCATGTGCATGGGAGGCTATCAAACCTTGTCTTAGATGGAAAGGATATGTATTTTGAGATGGTCTCTTATTTAATCAATATAATATATGTTGGTCACCTTTAATTAGGATGCAAGGGCTTCCCTAGGCCTATTTTCTTTGTCTTCATGCTCTACATTTGCATAGACGTAGGCTTGGAACTCCATAGGATATTTTATGTAGAGGAACAATGTCTCTCCAATAGAGGGAGGATGTTTCGTATCATTCTGGTCTTACCACTAAGTAATGAGATACATTTGAGTTACCAGTGTCCCTTTTTCTACTAGAATTTTTTCACAAAATTGGCATCAATAGTCGTTTTACATGGTGGAAAGATAGGAAATGGTACCCATATGCTAATTTTGATAGATACTAGCCAAGGCTAGGCTACTAGTGGATTTCTTAGTATTTTCCTATGGTTGAGGTCTTAAACCATCGATGGCATGTGTAATCCTCACATTATTTATGGAGATTGTATTTTATTACTATTTGGTCTAGCATTATAGAACCCAAAATTGCACATTATAGAACCTTTGTGTTCATGCCCCCATCATTTGGGTATTCCAAATCCTCAATGCCCTTTTTACCATCAACCTAAATCTTTTCTTCATCTTTTCTATTTTTTCCATAGGACACACAATTATTGGATTTGGATTAATGGTTTTTTCTCTCTTTTTTATCCATCCATGTTTACCTGGCCAATGATCCTTTCAGTCCAAACAATCCTTCATTCTCATTTATGTTCCTATAGATATGGCACATTTTCAAAATATACATTCTATTTACTATTTAGAAAGAACAAAATTATGTGCTATTTTATAACAATTTAATTGATACTAGAGTGTCTTTATTTGCTAAAGTTAGTATTTACAATAATATAATGCTTTAGAGTTAGGTTCAAGTAGAAAAAGTTACACTTGAAGCTTCTCATTTGTAAGAGATTATTCAACACTAGGGAAATTGTCCTTACACTATGGCTAGAGTTCCTCTAGATGCCTCTACTTTAGGTGCTCCTTCCACCTCATGTGGGAGGTGTCAAGGTAGAAGAGGCTCTAGTAGGCATAGAGACTCTTATTCTTAGCCTCCTTGTCACTGGTCTCCCTCTCCTTGTCATTCCTCTAGTACGCAAACTCCAAAAGCTCCCACTTGGACACCAGCTCCTACCATTGGTTGGCTGATTAGTGAGGGTGCGGGATATCCCTATTCTGGCAATGATTTCCCATGGATATCCATATTTATCTCTCTAAGGAAAGAAGAAAAGGAGGAGGGTAACAATATTGATGGTTGGACACTACCAGACTTAGAGCCAACTCAAGTTTTAGGCTGGGGTGAAAATAAAGATGATCCAGACCCTCTTCCTCCATCTGCCACCGCTTTGACAACTTGATGACCTTTCTATTTGTTGTTTCTATTTGATATACATTTTTTATGGACCATGCCCATCTAAACTTGTGTTTATAGGGATTTCACCTTGTTAAAATTATTATGGTTATTGGGAGTTGAAATATTATTAAATTATTTTATTATATTAACGATAGTTCACAAAAATAAATAGCATCAAAAAAATTCTCAAAGTATTTGACTGCAAAATATACTACTAGTCTTGTGCTTGACCTATCAAAGAGTATTTTTGCAACATTACATATTCATCACCAGGAACCAAAAGGAGAGATCGACTATTTATACTTATTATAGACTTATAAGTAAACCAGAAGGAAGCATAACTATAAAAAGAGATATTTCACATCATGTGTCCCAATGCCCAATGATTTTATTGCTACATTTTTCCTTCTCTAGGTCTCATAATCAACTCATTCTCCTTCTCAATATCAATTCCTTTTATCTTTGACCATCTTCCTAAGAGTCTCTAGTTCCTTCTTGTCGATCATGTTTCTGTAAGTATTGAAATAATGGGTTGACTATATGTCATCTTTGTAGATAATCATAGCTTCTTCTTGTACTAATATCATGAATCTTCCCTTGGGAATATCTAGGCCTATAGATACCTGGAACATGATGAACTAGTGTGTGAGTTTCAAATTGAACTCAGTAAGTGACCTCATCTTACCTTGAAAAAATTCATCATTTCTTATTTTCCAAAGGAGCCACAGTACTTCAGGTGTAGGAATAGACCAAAAAAATTTAATCTTAGCATAAAATTCATTTATAAATCCTATAATTTAACCTCAATCCAAGAAAGACTAGGTTCATTATTCCAAGTGATAGGAGAGTCAAAAAACAATGACCAAACAAGAGAGGAAAATTTACAAGAAAAGAAAACATGCTCAAAAGACTTATGAACTTGGCATAATGGAAAACATATATGAGTAATATCCACAGAGGACAAAACTGAGCCCACAACAATTTTTGAAAGCAACACAAGCCATCCAAAATAACATTTTTTAGGTTTGGTGGGTTGGTGCCAAAGGAAATTAAGGATAAAATATCATTTAGAGTTCATCCATTCAAGGCCCCAAATCTTGTTTAAGCTAGTTAGAATAGATTAATTATCTTTCAACATGTTATAAATCTACTTGGTGGACACATCCATGAGAAATGCACCATCTTGCCACATTAGCTATTTGAGAAACTCTCCACTGTCAATCAACTCGCCTCAAAAATATATACCAACAACCTTGACTATCAAGGTGTATATTTTTTTCTTAGTAGATGGGATGTCACATTTAGTTTGGAGCTCCTCGTAGGTCCCTATTCTATTTCTAATCAATAATTATTTAATGAGATAAATAAACTTATCATTCCACTACTTGGTTGAACAACTTTGTGTGATAGAAAGAGGTATATTGTTAAGTTTAATGCCCCACCATAAAGACTTCTTAGAGACTGAAATGCATGGATGACCGCCAACAATAATTTTTGAAGAGAGTAACTCCCTTACCTGAATCCATGCTCTCCACATTGAGGAAAAAACTTTGGAGCCAAATAGTTTAATATAAAAGTCTCCCATAATAATGACACAAATTGACAATTTGTTTCAATATTGACCTTTCTTAATAAAATATTTATAAATGTTATTTCAAATTAGAATTTTCCAAAGATCATCACCATGTAGTGCTTTAAATATCCATTTGGATGCTAGGGCTATGCCACGAACTTTAACATATTTTAACCACAAACCTCCAAGTTTTCCACACATGAAACATAGTCCCAGTCGACCAAATGCCTCTTCTTATATTTTCTACCATCAGACCATAAAAAATTCTTTAATATTTTATCCATCTTATCAATTTGGTAATTATAAAACATCCAAGAAGATGAGAAATAAATAGTATGTGATGTCAAGACCTTTTGAAAAAGATGGACTCTACCAACAAGACAAATTTTGTTGGTTTTCCATTTTAGATGTTTCTTTTATATCTTAGAATAAATCCAAGCCCACATATCCTTAGGAGACCTGCGGAGAAAAAAAACTTGAGATATCTAACTATATAAGAGGAGAAAGCCCAAAGCTAACCTTTTCTCGGAGTGTCATGCCAACTGAGGACAATATATCTGCAAGGAGAAACTTTAACTCTAGATACCAAGAAAAAGAGATAAACAGCCTCTCAAGTACATTGTGAAAGTTTTTTTCATCAAGTTTGAAAAAGAGAAGTGTCATCTAAAAATTCTATTTTGATAAGAATCTCCTGATTAGGAAAAAAAATACCTCTAATAGGGGTTCCTATTGAAGTTTCCCTTAGGATATAAACAAGATCATCTATAGAAATCATAAAGAAGGAAGGGGCAATCAGATAGCCTTGCCTAATAGATCTCTGTAAGAGAATAGGTTTTGAAAACTCTCCATTAATGTCAATGATAGTAGAGGAATCCTTGAAAATAATATTAATCCATTTTCAAAGCAATGTAGGAAATCCAAATTCCTTAAGTGTACCTATCATAAAATGCCATTCTATCATATCATATGCCTTCTCAAAACCAAGTAGAACCATGGTTGTCACTTGTACATCTTCCTTACTCCAATGAAGGGATTCACAACTAGTCATTATATTTTCCAAAATGTGTCTTCCTTTAATGAATCATGTTTGAGTCACATATATGATATGTTTTAGAAGACCAATAATTCTTCTTGCAAGAAATTTGGCAAGGATCTTGTAGGACAAGTTGAGGAGGGTGATAGGTCTCCAATTTTTAATTTGTGACTTGTCCTTATATTTAGGGATTAGTTTAACAAGCCATTTGTTAATGGATTCAACCAAGTTTCCTTCATCAAATGCTTCTTTATATGGATCCAAAAAATCCTAGCAGATCCAATCTATATTATACTTATAAAATTCTGCAGCGAACCCATCAATTCTTGGTGATTTATCATTAGGAATTTCTCTAATAGCTTCCTCTATTTCTTCTTCTCAGATATCCTTCTCCAAAGCCTTAGCATTATCTCTAGAAAATTTCTTGGGGATCATGCCTCTTGGTTATTAGAACCATGTTTTGAGGAAAAATGTTATAAAAATTTAAAAAAAAGTCTTAATGTCGTCAGAACTCCTAGTTAATCCCTTTTCACTTTAAATATATTTTATGTACTCTCTCTTATGTTGATCTCTTATCAAGTTAAAAAAAGTATTGTGTGCCTCTATCTCCTTCATTTAACCAATTCAATTTAGCCCTCATCTTATGACCTTGAAATCTATATTTTTTGACTCTTTTGAGAACCATCTTTGTGATGTTTAGTTATTCTTAAAAGGTTCTATAATTATCCACATCATGTAACCTCTTTTTTGTCAATTTGAGTTTGGATTGGAGAGAAGATTCAATTATGTTTATGTCTTTAGGTTTCTTGGCTCCAATAATTTGGAACATCTTCCTCCACATAGAGGTGAAAGAATCCCAATGACTCTTGTGGTCCAATCCTCTATTGCATAATTTAGTCAAGGAAGAATTTATCTTAATGCAATCTACAGAGTCTTGATTGTGAAGTAGAGATACAATAATTTTAAATGTATTCTTGGAGAAGGGTCTACCAGCTCCCGGCTGAGTGGCATCAATCATAATAGAAGAGTAAATAGGAAAATGATCAGAGATGGATGTCAGAGACACCTAATCGGAATGATCTATAAAAGGAGTTAAAAGAAAAAATAGATGAATTTTCTTAAATTTTATCAAGTCTACAATATATTTTGTTCTTCCCTGACCAATTATTACACCATGTGAACCAAATGTAAGAGTAAAGATCCTTCTTCCTTTCAATGGGACCCCTCAAGTTTAGCCCTCTCTTCATTTTATACCAGAAGAAGTGTTCATTTCATTTCCACACATTGTTTACTCCCCAACATTTATCCTCTCCATGTTCAATCATGTTAAAATCCCCTAATAAAATATAGTGATCCTTAGGGAGTGAAGAGGCTATCTAGTCCCACAATGAGGATTTATCTTTGTAATCATTTGGTGCATAGATATTGCAAACCCCAACTAATTTGTCATCCCACTTGAAGGTAATCCAAATTGCTCTGATGCATGGTGAAATACCATGATGAATAATCAGATCAATAGAATTGGGTTCAACAAGTATGGCCACACCCCCTTTACCTATATCATGCTTGGAGAAAAATTGGGTGGCACAATCCCAAATGAACTTAAGAATGGTGAAATCATGATAACCAATAACTTTAGTCTTTTGTAGGAACACTATATCTTTTCATTTCATCTTATTACACCAATTTCTAACAACATATTTCCTATCAGGCAATTCAAGCCCTCTAACATTTCAAATCAAGATGTTTAACATCATTAACATTTGGGAGTTGGTTTTTGGTTCTTGGAAAGCCTATTAAAGCAGTCAAACATTTATGAATTATTTTTCTCATATGACAATTTTCTGGTATTGGAAAGGAAGTTCCTCTCCATGATTTTCCTTATCTTCTTCTGGATTTTGCTTACTACTTCAATAAATTGAGCAGCTTCTTCAGAGGTGATGGTAGAGTCATTGTTAATAGCCACAACCTTCTTGTTATTAAATTCCTCATCCATGGAGTCCATGGTTTCTGGAGGGGCGGGGATTTTGTTCCAACATGCATCCTTGGAGGCCCTGAATTTTTTATCCCTCACATTAATAGTTGCAAGAGCTAACTATTGATCATTCTTCCTATTAGGGATATATTTCTCATTGGAATTCTTATTAGATTGGCAATAGGGTAGGGCCACTGAGGGATTGGTATGATTGTTACAAATATTTTCAATATTCCCAATATTACCATTATGAATAACTTCATATTCATCCTCAAAAAGAGGATTTGTAAGAGAGATAAACTTGTTATCTCTTTTTGCATTAAGTGTTTCTTGTGCAACATATATCTCTTCTCTATTATGATCAAGATTCCATTTTGAATGGTCATCATTTTTACCCTTAGGATTTATAACCTTTTCACTATTCACAGTAAATTCTTCTTCCTGCATCTTTTTAAGAGAAGGGTACTCTCTACGAGTATGTCCATTAAGTTTGCAATGAAAGAAAGCATTCAAGTTTCCTAGGAGGGAGAGATCCCATGAATAATACTCTTCCTCAATTTTTAAGGAAATATTTTCAAGTATATCAATTAGAACCCTTGCATTGAAATGCATAAGGGTAACCCTAGACTCTTCCACTTGTAGGACCGAGCCTAGGGGCTTGAGAATTTTAACAATGAAGTGCCAAAATTTTGGTTGAAGATTTTTAAGTTCCACTCAATTAGGTGTTGAGCGGGCAACCACTTGTTTGAGGTTTCCCTTAGGAGACCAAGTGAATGCTCTACAGGGATTTACCCACATTCCAAAAGGATTTTTCCAAGACCCTATATTGCATATTATAGCTCTTTAGGAAAACAACAAACAATCCTTTATAAAACATTCTACAAAAATTATTATATAAAGCTATTTTCTTGCTCCCAAACGTTTACAGGAAAATCATCATATAATTTCCTAGAAGGCAAAAATTCATTGCTTATACAAATGAAAATAAATGACAATATTCTTAATATTCTTAAGCCTGGACTGCTCACTTTTTATTGCTTACACCAAGTCTTGGTTAGGAGAAATGGACAAAGTGTTACTGGTGAGAGGAGGACACTTACCGTTTCCTCTACCTCTGGATTTTGTTGTGTGGAGCTCGCCTCTCCCCCCACTTCCATCGGGGTCGAGCTCCAAAATTCCTTCGTCCTCCACCCTGTTGCTACAAATGACTCCATCAAACCGAATAGTAGAGGGACAAACTGGCACAGATTCTTCAACCAACACTTCTTTGTAAGATGGTTTTTCTTCTTCCTTCCCCGAGTCTTTTTCCACTATGTCCGACACAATACCACCATCACTTTGCAAGGCTTCACTATTAACCCCATTCGAGATGGGTACACCATTATTGCTAGCCTCCATGAAAGACTAAGAGCATTAAGGGAGATATGGGGCTCGAAAGAGCCAAACTTCACGACACGGGTAAGGGTTAGGTTAAAGAAGACGACAAAGCCCACAAAAATGAATAGAAATAACACAAAGGGAAACACAAAAAACATGAAGACAAGACATGCAGGACACCCAAAGCACACAGAACAAGCCACTTGGAATACCAAACGCCAACACTGAGTACAGGCGCTCAGGGTATTAACTCTCTAAGGCTCATATGAGTTGCAGAGATAAATCCCCTCAGAGTTGTGTTTTTTCTTTCCTTCCAATCCTTTAATATATGTACTTTTGATTAGATTTGATTAATATAGTTTTTGGTTAGATTTGATTAATATAGTTTTTGGTTCTGTTATTACATTTTAAAAAAATTAAGACAATTCTTATAACAATTATATTGTAAATTTTTCTTGTTATAAAATATTTTATCATCTTTTAAATCACTTTTATTAATTTATTTTATTGCTAATTCAAATAACTTGTCCTATTTAAAACTAATCATTTATGAATAATAATAACCATCTTATAACAACATTGTTTTAATTTTTACTATAATTTTTATTTTAAAAAATAATTATGTTGAGTCGAATTATGCAAATAATAGAAAGGGGTAGCATGTAATGGTAGGGATATATTAACAAAAACTTTTATCTTTAAGTTAATTTGGATAACTATCTTCATGTAAATAGTACTTAATTGTTAAACATACATTTATGAAATACAAGTGTAATATTCTTTTTATTTTTCACAATTATCTAAACATGTTTGAAAATAAAAAATAATTAGTTAATATATTTTTTTAAATTACAAATATAAATTTATGTTTAAATTAAAATTAATCCTACATTGTTAAATAGTTTAATTTGAAGTAAAATATTTTTTTCTTTTTTCTTTAATGTGTAATCGTACTAGTTTAAATTAGTAAACCTCTTATTTTAAAAACTCCAAGTAAATAAAATAAAGGATTTATATTATTTTCTTTCATTTGTTTTGATTATAATAAAATTCTTCTAATAAAAAAAGTTATAATAAGAATTTTGTATTTGAAGAAACAAAATATGTAACTATTATAATAATATATATTTATTAAATTGTTATCATTAACAATATGGTTATGTATTTATACAGTAGAATAAATTATTTGTAAAACATATAAATAAAAGATTTATTAGATAAATTTATCTAAATCATCGAATACCAAAAGATATATCTCATAGTCTTTCAAACAAATTAAAATAAGATACTAATGTTAAAAACCATAAATTTATACAAATATAATGAACACCTGCAATTATCCAATCGAAAAATTAAAATATGCGTATTCTATAATGAAACATACTTACATCTATCCATAATGATCAATTATCAAATACAACGTATATTAAGCAATAATATTACATGCTCAGTGCTAAAAAGAGTATAAGAAATTGTGCATATTATATCAGAAAAAGCAAAAACGTACTGCCCTGTCGTTCTAACCAAGACATGTAAACGCGCATAAACTTTATTCAGTGACCACCTTTGTGCAAGAGGTCAGTATTATTTAGAGCACAATACTAGATAGCTGAGAATACTAGAGACGCATGATCTAATGAAAGACAACAGACATGGAATCAGTAGGGCTTCTGCCCAACTATATTCCCACGCGGATCGTAATTGCAGGTGATGAAAATGGCACCGTTATTACATTTAACACGAGCACATCCGAGCTTCTGTGTATTTTTCCATACCACCTGAGTATAATGTCCGCACTGTTGCCCTCCAGCACATGTATTGGAATTATAATCGTAATATTGCTTTTCACGAACCCATGAATTCACGGCATCAGCAGGCGTGAATTCGGCACCGCTTCCCCAGAAAATGTTTTCTCCATACTGACCGCCAGAATGCTGCAAAGCACAGTCCCCCATGCGCTGATTAGCATAGTTTTGTGCGTAAGCAGCCACAGTATTGTCCCAAACCAGAGGCCCAACGCCTACTTGAGACCTCGCAGCGTTGTGAGGGCTTAAAAACTGGGTTTGCAAGTCCTGCGCCGCGCACAATTGCAGGAAGCAGACCAACAAAACAAGCCGCATGAGAGACATTTTCATCTTCTCTGAGTGATAGTCTTTATGTTGAGAACAACTAAACCAATGCGCTTATTTATAGCTGATCAAAGGGGTGGATTGATTGTAGAGTTACAATTCAAATTGAAAACGGTGAACAATCCAACAATACTATTCAACAAATTTAGCGCATTCCCGGGTCAATCACGTTTTTCGGGTCAAGCATTTCTTCAGCATATGCCTTACATTATTAAGAACTTCATTTTCAATATGTCATGATCGGAGTTTGTTTTTTTAGAAAGGGGTGGAAATTATTCTGATCTTTGGTTTATTATATTTGAATTTATGTTATGATTGGAGCTTGTTTTCTACAAAGAGAAGGAAATTATCCGTGATCCTTAGTTTATTATATTTGAATTTATGTCATGATTGGAGCTTGTTTTCTACAAAGGGAAGGAAATTACCCATGACCCTTGGTTTATTATATTTGAATTTATGTCATGATTGGAACTTGTTTTCTACAAAGGAAAGGAAATCACCCCTGATCTTTGATTTATTATATTTGAATTTATGTCATGATCGGACTTGTTTTCTAGAAAGAGAAGGAAATTACCTCTGACCCTTGGTTTAACATATTTGAATTTAGGTCATGATTAGAGCTTGTTTTGTACAAAGGGAAGGAAATTATCCCTGAGCCTTGGTTTATTATATTTGAATTTATGTCATGACCGGAGCTTGTTTTCTAAAAGGGGAAGGAAATTACCCGTGACCCTTGATTTATTATATTTGAATTTATGTATGTCGATGTTGAATTTTGCTTGGGGCATGACCAAGTTTGCTGTCAAAAACATTATCTGTAGTAGAGGTGTATGTAAGTATGTATGGTGTGAAACATATGTATCATGATAAGAAACAGCTAATAAAGACAATCATATACGATTGTAAGTAAATAGGATTTGAATAGGATAATATATTAGAACTATGTTTCAAGGTGAGATGGTGAAGAATTGGAAAATGATTTCAACTTATATTAGAATTAATTTTTAATTGTATTTAAAAATATATATATTAAAATAGTTTTAAAATTATATGTAAATTAGTGTAGGTATATGGATTTTAATATTATATTTTACTTAAATTTAAAGGTGGATGTGAAATATAAACAAAGATATATCTTAAAGTAAATGTATGATCACTATCACGTAGAAAGGAAAATAGTATATGTAAAAGTAATTTATGGTCTATGTGAAAAGAATATCTTAGATTGGTATCTTTGTATATATAAGGATATTCGCTCTACACGTTTTTTCCGTAAAAAGGAGAAAAACTGTGTAATAACCAATATCTATGTATAAATAGAGAACAATCATAATAGAAATATTGGATATTAAAATATCTAATATATTGTATTTTCCTATCATTTTATTATATTACATAATATATTAAAAATGATGTAATATTTATGATATCATTCAAAATTTTAAAATTATTAATAAACCTAAGATCAGTATAAGGATTGGATGTAAATACGGGTAAGTATATGATGAAAATGGTGAAGAATTAAAAAATGTTTCAATTCCTTAGAATTATAGAACATTCTATTAATATATATATATATATATATATGAATTGGTATAGATATGTATTATCATGCAAATTGTTATAATTATATGAATTCAATTGTTATATTAAGTCTCAACTTTAAGTTGTGATTTCAATTATTATAACATATATTGTATGAAATTTACGGTGCATATGAAAAATACTATAAGGATGTGAATTCGATTATAATAAATTGTCCAACTTTAAGATACATTTGAAATCCAGATTAAGAATATGTCTAAAGCAAATGTAGAATCAAGCAGAATGGCACGAAGCACACAAATAAAACCAGCCACCTTAAAGACATATTTATCGTCTGTAAGTGATAGACATTTTGTTTAGATTATCTACACAAATGCTGATAATTATAGCCCAACAAAGCGGTGGATTGATTGTAGAGTAGCAATTCAAAGAAAATATCCTGTACAATTCAACGTAATTAATCAATCAATTTTTCGCAATCACGGGTCAAGTATTTTTTCAGCATATGCTTTTGTTATTGATGTCAAGAACGTCGGTTTCAATATGCCTTGCGAAATCTGTTGTAAAAAGAGAAAACAAACGCGGAAGGTTTGTTTATGGGAGTTGAGTTTTGATGTATCATGACTCTGTTTTGCATGGTGCACGATCGAGTCAGTTGTGTGCTGAATTTATTTGGAACGGATAGGAGATATATGAGGATGGAAACAAATGTTTGGAGATATGAGAATAAGAAATAGCTAATAAAGACAAGTATATAAGATAGGATAGAATATATTAAATTAGTAATTGTATTTGGGTATGCAACAGGTACTGTCAATTCATAATTTGGATAGTAATTTATTATAATAATTTTTTAATTCAGCCGTTTAAATAATAGGTCAATTTCGCAAGGTTATTAGAATTGCTTTAAAATATAAAAATGTTTTTGCAAAATTTAATGGCATATGTTAATTGAATTTGTAAGTAGATTTAATATGTGAGAAATAATATAATTTAATATGAAGTCAGATTATTTTTTTATTTTTTTGATATATTTATATGTATAGTTTTATTTTGTTTATTTCTATATATTTCTTAGTTGTGCATAATTGTTGCTACTACATTTATAACGATTTTATTGAAGTATAATTTGTTAAAAAAATAATTTGAAATCTTATGAAGTAAATGTGCAAACAGAGCAGTTGACAACATACTATATGGTAATATAGTTAGTTATTAAATTGAAAGATGAACTAAGTCTCTATTTACCCCTACCCCTATTCCTCTCTTTATCTACCCTTTTTCTTCTCTACATATCCCTCTCCTCCATATCCCTCTCCATCTCTATTGTTAGAGTTCCCTCTATATCTTTCCATCTCTCAATGTATGTTAAACATAATATGATTTCATTGGTAAACAATTTAAATAACAAATCATTAAATTAGATCTAATTTTTTAATATAAAAATTCTATATCAGTTTGGAAAACTAAAATTTGAGGAAGTTAATTTTGGTTATGTATTCTTTTGTATTTTATTGCAATATTAAAATTTATAATAATTTTATAATTTTTTTACATATAGGCTTCTAGTATATTTGCAAGAGGGATATAGTTTTATAGAAAGAGAGAAAATTTACAAATTAAATCACAAATTCAAAATGTAAACTAATTTCAATAATTTTTAATTATTATGGGAAGAATGACACAAAATACTAAATAAATTTCAAGCTTATGTTTAAATAAATAAATAAGTACAATTGATTAAATGAAATGCCAAATTATATCAAAATCTAAATAGTAATTTAATAATAATTTAGAAAGATTTGTAATAATTAATAAATAATTAAATTAAAATATATAACTTGTTTTTAATTTACTAGAATTGGAATAATAAAAAAATGTTGTCGTAGAATTGAAAAAAAATCAATATAAGTGGTTTTTAAACAATCTATCTCACCATTATAAATTAACCAATTAACTGCAAAAAAAATTTAATTAGTATTTTATGTATTTTTTATTTAATATAAATTATATTCTCAATAGATATTATTCCTTTAATTGTATGTTTTATTAGTTCCTACCATGGCAGGGAACTCTTGCAAGGGCTAAAACATAAAGGGTGATTAAATGTTTCATTCAGAGCCAATATCATTATTTTATTTTTCCCTTTGACCATGTTATCCTCAAACTTTGCTAGCAAAAGATGATAGACATTTACTGTTTCGCTACCTAATATGAACACTGGCACATTTCTACTGCCCAGATCAAAGGCTTTGCAGGTTTCTATGCAAGAGGAGTGAGTTTCAAAGCAAAGGTGTTGGGGTTACCATTATTGTAGAAGGGCTTACCAGTTGGCATGTTGTGGCAAGAGGCTGGCTAGTATCAAGGTGTTGGGGCTACCATTTTTGTAGAGGGTGTTGGCGTTATGATTTCACAAATGGCCTTAATAGTTGGCATTTATCCATTTTACGTTTTACATGCAGATGAGCCAAGTGTTGTTTAGTTTAGCCTAGGCATTCCTAATTTTTCATGATAGAACATAATACAAAATGTTTTAAAAAAAACTTATATCTACAAACTTTGTTTCCCCTTGGATTAGAAGGCTACGGAGGTCGTACGTTAAATATCTTATAAAAACTTCTTTTTTTAAACTTGTTTTCCCCATGGTTCAGGAAACTACAAAGATCATAGGTTTTAAAATAAAGGTCATGTTGTGCATGTTTGCGAGGTAGGGCTACATTCTTCTATTGCAGAAGGCTCTAGGCTAAGCTTGTGTTGTTTGATTTCATCCTACTCAATAATCCTAATATTAAGCCGATTGCTTGGTTTTCTTAAAATTAGGGATTGTGATCTAGTTTCCTCTTTGAATCTAGGGCTTCTTTGATATCTAGTTTGTGATATGTCTATACTCTGTCCCATAGCTCTCATTTTTGTAAATGCATGGAAGATGTTGACAAACGATGTCAACTCTGGATTACACGCTTGTTAACAAATCCATTTTGTACATTTCCTGCAATGGTGGCATTTCATGTGACCAAATTTATTTGAGACATTGAGTCAAATAGTCCAGTCACGTTGTCTTTGCTTCCAGTACATTTTGCATCCATGTCTACTAGGGTAGTTGCAACTACATCTGATGAAATTCTCCCATGCTTGGGATTTAGGCAAGTCTAAAATGGAAAATCAAACTTTTGTTCCTGTGGTGTGCGTGGAACTGTCGCATGGAAGGTAGCTTGGTCATTATTATTAAATAGTTGTAGTTCATGTAGTTTTTTGGCTGTACACATTACATTTATATAGCTGCAACAACTTCCCTTAACCATTTCTCATACCCTTCTTGAATTCCTTCGCTCTTTTCCACTGAATTCACTTGCTCCATCATCCTCTTCTCTCCACTGCTCTTATGTTTCGCTTTGTCAAATGACTTTCACTTAATATCTCATGTCAGTTACATAGTACCATTCCCACCAGCCTCTTTCAATTGAGGAATCTCAGCAAATTACTTCTTCTATCTAATGATTTGATTGGTACTCTGCTTGCAGAGGTTGGGAACTATAGTGCATTGGGTCGGTTAAGGCTTAGTGGAAACATTTTAAGAAAAGAAATACCCTGGGAGATTGGGTGGCTAAAGAATCTCTACTTTCTGGACTTGGCGGATAATCAGTTTTTAGGCCTAATTCCTTCAGAGATTGAAGATTGCATGGACATCAGCAGATATCCCAGCGGTCCATTACGAGGTGCTCCAATGGTTTAGCCTTGTGTGAAAATCTTCCTACTGATAGTGACGAGACACACGGGTGGATGTCATTGGCATAGAAATTTTGAACTATGCGCACTATACACATGTCAGGTCATTGCATTGTACAAACGGTGACAAGGAAATTGCACGGATTGCAAGAGCTAACCCCAGTTGAATACAAGTTTAAAATATGTGGTTCTTCATTATAAAGTTGCGTTCACACTTACAAAATTTAACAAATTCATGTTTTTTCAAACAGTGCAGATGATTGAGATGAGTTCAATCGTCTTGCATGCGTACAACATGCTAGACAATCGTTGATCGGGTTAACCAAGGAAAATGACTTTCATATAGGAACACCTTCGGGGTAAAAATACATTTAAATACAAAAAGATAAATCATTGGACA
Source organism: Chamaecyparis obtusa (assembly GCA_027943335.1). Classification (NCBI taxonomy): domain Eukaryota; kingdom Viridiplantae; phylum Streptophyta; class Pinopsida; order Cupressales; family Cupressaceae; genus Chamaecyparis; species Chamaecyparis obtusa. The sequence goes on from BSBK01007687.1 coordinate 65,510, forward strand.
TTTATTTCAATTTTAATGAAAAGATAAAAAATTGGAAATTTATTTCAATTTTAAATAAAATTATGTTTTTCTTAATTTATTAAAATAATTTTAGAATTAGATGGAAATTAGCATAGGCATGTGAATTTAATCCTTATATTTTCTCTATTTTTAAGATGTATGTGGAATATAAAAATATAATTATTGAACTAAATATGTATTCATTGTTATCCATAGATAGAAAATATTAGACCATAAGTGTAATGCCCAAAATAATCGGACAAAAACACAACAACATTTTTTTTTTCTAAAACAAACACTTACGTACACTTAGGACAACTAGGTTACACAAAAGCCCTTCCATGCGAACCTTTGGGAACGTAAGCTTGTTTGGGCGAGTCACCCAATGACATATAAGGGATCATGAGGCAAGCGTTGGCATGCCTCCATCCCCTACATGATGGAAGTCATTAGGCGACAAGGGAAGGATAATGATAAGGAGATATCAACTCCCTATTTTGAGATGGTTCTAAAGATAATGTAGGGACGACTCGATGAATCTAGAAGAATGGTTTAAGTCTAAATAAGAAAAGGTGTTAGAATAGAACAAACAGATATTTAACCTAAGTTGTTACTCATATTTACTAAGATTCTTCTCCTGATTAAATAATCTTAAGGATTACCCATTTTTAATAAAACTTGGGTTAATTATGAGGTTAATTATAGCATTGAAATTAATTGCCTAAAAATTGTCCATAATAAAATTTGTGTAAAATTAAGATTAAGACTACTAAGAAAATTTAGCCTCAAAATTTAATTAAACAATAGTTATAAAACTATCCTTACAATATTTTCCCTTAAATAATAATTAGAAATAAAAATCATTTTCACCCTTCCCAATTATTATTCTTTTCCTTTTTACAACTTAGTAATTCATCAAATTAAAAATAAAAGTCATAATCTAACATTATTGACAACAGTTAAAACATTTTAAAAAGGAAAATTAAACCAAGACTATAAAATTCTTATTATACTAATAAATTAAAATTTATCCTACTATTAAATATTAATATAACTCTAAAACACCATTCAACTAACTTTATTAAGAACAAAAGGAGCAATAGTTTTAATTCAATTATGTCTCAACCTATGCATTATATGAAACATAACAAAATGCTAAAACTATCTTATTGATAAACATTAATAAATAAAATATACACAACAATAAAAGAAGCATAAATATAGGGTCTATCAAATAACATTACCCTTTTTGCACATTATAAATATAGAAGGCCAAAACTAATTCAATAAATAGGTTCACAAAAAGAATCATAATCACTTAAATAAAATAATGAATAAATGAAATGGGCCCTCCAAACCCTAATTTTGAATGAGGGTTTGGTGCCTTATTAAAACTTCATGAAACCCTAAAAGCTCTCAATTTCTTATTTTCTCATGCAGGGTTTGAAGGTGCAAAGAGGGGATACTACATTTGTGAGAGTATGGATGCTCTCAAGAGGTCTTGAGGGAATGGACCAGCAAGAGATCTCTTAACTCATAAGAGATCCTCTCCAATCCAACCCGAAAGCATGCCCATTTGCTCTACAAATTTGGGTAATACTTGTTGATATGATTTCTTGCTCATAAGCATTTCCTTTATATTAACATTAGTATCTCTTTTATATTTTGGGTTCTCAGAATGGTTGAAGAGGCATTTATTTTAAAGGTTCTATCCATTCTTGGATAGAACCGAAAGTATGATGCAACGCCGAACAAGAAGGAAAAACCTTCATTATACAGATATTATTTTTTTGTCTACAAACGGCATAGTCGTATTGGTTATATTTAGTAGAAATTAAATCTCTATTTAACTTCATGTATTATATTTTTATCTATATTTTGCTGGGCATTTACAGAAGGGTTTGAAACCCTGTGGCAGGGCAACTCGGTCACGATAGTAACAACAGTCACTGTCGTCACTGCAGTAATGACAGGGACTGTAGTCACTACCGTGGCTGCAGTCACGACAGTGACTGTGGCCACTGCCGTGACTTAGGTCATAGTAGTGCCACAATCACTATTGTGACTTAGTCACGACAACACCTAGCTCGCGGCAGCCAAGAGAGGAGGGCGGTTTCGGTCCTCATTTTTTTAAAAATAAAACTATATACGATATATATTATAATATTAAATATTATATAATATACAATATTTTATTGTATAGTATATAATATTTAATACTATATTTTATATATATTACAATATATTATAATATTAAATATTATATAATATACAATATTTTATTGTATAGTATATAATATTTAATATTATATTATATAAATTTTTACTATTTATTTCATTATATCATGTCTGTATAATGTCATAATATACATTAGATTTTATGCATTATTTAATGTATAATTTATAATATATTTTGTTATTTCATATATATTACTGGTTATTTAACTATTATTTGGCATTGTTTAATTTATGCTCCTTTTTAAGGTGTGTATAGTATATGATAATATATTTTATATTATTCATGTTTTTATGAATAATATAATATATATAATACATATATATACAAATATATTATTACTAGAGTGTTATCAGGGATAGGAATAGATTACTAAAGAATTAATTTAAGAGGCAGTCAATAAAGTAATTAACTATTATAAATATATATATCCATATAGTATTATTCTATATATGTATATATTTATTCCAGTATAACTATAAGGGTTTATATATAATACAGTCCCACTTTTACATCAAATTTGGGATAGAAATAGAATATGTTCTTAATCATTTCTTGTGACTACATATAAAATAGATTTAGAAATTTATATGTAATAATTTCTTACATAATTTTAAAGCTTCAGTCTTGTCCTTTCCATACATTTATACAACTGTGATTCATACTCAAGTCTGAAAGTAAAAATCTATACACAACCTCTATTTTGGCATCTATACAATCAGGTAGTAAATTTATTAACTTGATAGAAGAATGAAACATCTAGCCAAAAATGTAAACCTTTAAAATTCTAACCTGTTGTAAAGTAAATTGTTTTACAAATCCTATTAACAAGTTCAACTGTAAATTCCATGCACTCTGTTGGAGCTTTTCCTTGCAGGACCAAACTTGAATCAAATGATGGGCTTGATTCTCAAGGTAGGCACTCAAGTTTGACAAGAAAATAGTCCAATTGATGAGGACCAAGGGCATCCTCCTTCTTCTTTGAGCTCCACATCACTCAGTCGGGTATTTCCTTATCTGCACACTCAAGACACCTCATGATAAATAATAGGCCTGCACATAGATTATTATGGAATAGTCTTCAAACCCCTTTAGGTATCCTGTACCCCAATGAAAGAAAGATCTCATGCAATAGCCCTACTTGCATGGAATGAGTATGAAAACCAGAGAGCTACACTAACATCATAAAAGGGAAAGGGTGGGACTAAATGTAAATGATTTTAATGGGTTTGAAGGGATCCCTGAGATATCCTAAGTCCCTCATACACCAATGCCTTATCCAATGGGCCACAGAGTCAAATACCCTATTGCAAGAGACAACCATGAAATAAGAAGACAATATACTCAACCTGAATCAGATCATACATTACCAAACCACCTGTGTACCCAAATGTGCTATGACCCATTTAAAAGATTTTAACCCTCCCCTTAGAAGAGACCTATAAACAAATGATACATGACCAACATCCACTGGAAGACAAGCTTGAGACACTCTTGATACCTCAACTCATACACACCTGAAGACCAATCTTGAACTCAGTTATCTCTGTGAAGACAACTCTATTGGAGACACTCACTGGAAATGCGAATAGAAAGACTACAACACCCTTGATGCTATAATCAATAAGTTTAGGATTCAAATGAAGATAATCTGATAATAGTAGAAATATATTGAATCTTATACATGAGACAAATCTATTACAATATGCATTATATTCTCAGAAAACCAGAGAGGAAAGAGGGAACTCTATATGCAAAGAAAAAGGAAATATCTACAGGAAAAGGACCCTTCACTTGGAACCAATTCTCCTCAAAAATTGCAGAAGAAGGAATGCTTACAAAGTCAAATTTTCAACTATTTATACCACCGGTTACCTTGGAATCCCAAACAAGTTAGGATGCAACAAGCTATGGGTAACCATGGTAAGGGTTAGGGTTTCACCCACCTAACCAACTAGAATACATAAAAATTCAATGCAGGGGTAGGAAACATAGGCAACCTGGAGAAAACAAATCTCAAGCAGATCTACAATCATGAAAATCTATGAGCTCAGTATAGAACACCATGGATAGCCATGAAAACCAGTACAAATCACCGCCTACAAAAAGTTTCTTGATCTAAAAAACATACAGTACAGACCCCTACAAATGATCAAAGAACACCCTAGACCACACTACCTTCACAACTCCGCAACTCCCCAATGACGACATACCATAGTAGTCATCACATGATCACATAGCCAAGAGACATGCTATGCCATCTGTGAAAACTCGGCAACACTATAACCATTGCCTGCCCTTAAGTATCAGACCCACCATGTGTATCCACCTCAGAACTTGCCGGCCAATGAAAATCATGCACATCAGCATCTCCTGGCAAATGGACCCACCGCCTGTCAACCCTTTTAAACGCTGCAAGATCGGATGGTTTTCGCATGATCAGAAGGGGAAAGAATATTCCTTTCGGTCATGTGGCAACTGTAGGATTGAAAGGGATTTGACAATTGGGCCCACATCTCTACCTTGCATCCAATAGAACCTTGCCACCTCAGCATCCGGAAGATGCCACTTCACCACCTGCCACTGGGCCCCAGCACAACGTGGCACCCTTGTCGCATGATCGCATGGCCAAAAGATGGCCCATGCAAACATGTGACAAGGCTACAAGACTGCCACCTCAACCTCCCAGTCAGAAAGCAGGACCACAATACCTCCATCACCAACGGGCCCAGGAACAGGTGTCAACCATTCGCATGATCACATGTCAAAAATTTTTGACATGCGATCATGCGACAGCCAACCACAGGATGCCACATAACTGGCAGCGGGACCACCAGCCTACCTGAAAGATAATCAACCCCACTGACATGCATCATCACCACCTCACAGCCAACGAGAGATGAGCACATCAGCACCGTCTGACATGCGGACCCACCTAGACCCACGACATGCTCTCACAAGAAAATCCAATGGCTATTGCAAAAGCATGAAGGATAAACATCGTGCATCTTCACCATGTGAACATGCGACAACCACCAATTTTGTCTGAACTTTAAGCACACCAGAAAACCAAGAAGAACCAGGTCCCACCAACTGATCGCACTTGCACAGTTAAGACTGAGGTTGAAAACATCCAAGGTTTTCACAACAGTGAAGGATTGAAAACATCCAGGGTTTTCGACATTGACACAAAGGTAAACAAGGGATGTGAAAACATTGAGGGTTTTCGACACCTGAAGACAAGTACGCAAAAGCGGGAAGGCACAAGGTCAAAAACAACCAGGGTATTCGTGCAAACCAAATAGTAAACATCATGGGTTTTCGACATTTAGGCATATTCTAAGCTATTTCCTGTAGACCATAAAAATTAAATAACTCCATGGTTTTAGTGATTTAGGAGATGTGATCAAAGCTGGAGCATGGTGACACAATGAAGAACCTATGGCTAAGGGCGCACACCATGAATCATTATGGATATGTTTCCAAAGTCCCATGCAAATATGTTCATCATCTAAGACAGGAGCTAAAAAATCTTGTGTTAAGTCATCACTACAGGAACCTACATCTGCAGATTCATCTTCTATCTCACAAATTTCATTATCAACATCAGCAACACAAGATTCATCATCCACAAATGAAGCCATCCATTCTTTAACATCTTCTAATGCTTCATTCCTAAAGGATGCAAACCAACTAATTGACTCAAGCACACCAAGTTCTAAAAATATTTCAGCATATTGGGAATCTTGAAGCTCAATACCCACAAGAAGTTCATCACAAGCTATAAGAAATTTCTTATAGTACGAATGGGATGAATCACCTTTTCTTTCTCCTATTGCACACCTTATAATATTTATGCAAGTCTACTGGATTTTTTGACTCATCAAATAAATATCTCTTTCTCTATTAACATTTCTAGAATCTGACAGAGAACTTTCAGACCTAGAAACGTCAACTTGATCTGTCAAGGCTGGAAACTCCATTTCACTATACTAACAAAGCAAAGAAGCTTGTTCTCATGACAACACTTTATCCAAACTAATGCAACCAGTGTCTTCATTATACCTCAACATATTTATGATTCTCTTTACAACAACCAAAGCTTCTATCCAGAAATATGATCAAACTTTCAACATCAATTTTCCCTTCTTCAATGATGACTTGTTCACCTAATTAGGGACTGTTCTTGCTTAATGAAATAAGATTACCTGGAGATGTTGTGAATGTTGCAAAATAATAATATGAAGTCTCCTCCAAATCACCTTTCAAACTTGGTAGAGCCACCACCTCTTTACAAAGGACAAATCTGAATCAGCTGAAAAATCTCTTCAACTCTACACCTTCAAAACCAACAATCACAAAACAACCTCACAAGATAACTTCTTGTCAGGACTACAAATATATCATGCTTTTCCACAAAACACTGACCAAACAGAGACTCAGAGTCACCACTCAACACATAGTGACAAGATTTTACAAGTGTATTTTTTACTTCAGACTCTGTTCTTATGATCTTCAACCAAGACTCTAGGATGATCCAGCCAAGCAAGAAAGCTTGCTGTCTTTTACTTCTTCCCTAGCAGAGTCACCAACTTGTTGGAGCTTTTTCTTGCAGGACCAAAATTGAATCAAATGATGGGCTTGATTCTTAGGGTAGACACTCAAGTTTGACAAGAAAATAGTCCAATTGATGAGGACCAAGGGCATCCTTCTTCTTTGAGCTCCACATCACTCAGGCAGGTATTACCTTATCTGCACACTCAAGATACCTCATGATAAACAATAGGCCTGCAGATAGATTATTGTGGAATAGTCTTCAAACCCCTTTAGGTATCCTATACCCCAATGAAAGCAAGATCTCATGCAATAGCTCTACCTACATGGAATGAGTATGAAAACTAGAGACCTACACTATCATCATAAAAGGGAAAGGGTGGGACTGGATGTAAATGATTTTAATGGGTTTGAAGGGATCCCTGAGATATCCTAAGTCCCTCATAGACCAATGCCTTATCCAATGGGCCACAGAGTCAAATACCCTATTGCAGGAGACAACCATGAAACAAGAAGATAATATACTCAACCTGAATCAGATCATACATTACCAAACCACCATGGCAAGTGTTAGGGTTTCACCCACCTCACCAATTTGAATACATCAAAATTCAATGCAGGGGTAGGAAAAATAGGCAACTATGAGAAAAAAAATCTCAAGCAGATCTGCAATCATGAAAATCTATGAGCTCAGTACAGAACACCAGGGATAGCCATGAAAACCAATACAAATCACCACCTGCAAAAAAATTTTTGAGCTCAAAAACATACAGTACAAACCCCTGCAGATGATTAAAGAACACCCTGGACCACACTACCTTCACAACTCCACAACTCCACAACGACAACATACCATAGTAGTCGTCGCATGATCGCATAGCCAAGAGAAGGGCTATCCAATCATGCGACAACCCGCCAACACTACAACCGTTGCCTACCCTTAAGTATCAGACCCACCACATGTATCCACCTCAACACTTGCCAGCCAATGAAAATCATGCACATCAGCATCTCTTGGAAAATGGACCCACCGCCTGTCAACCCTTTTAAATGCTGCAAGATTGGACGGTTGTCGCATGATCACAAGGGGAAAGAATATTCCTTCCAGTCATGCGACAATCATAGGATTGAAAGGGATCTGACAATCAGGCCCACATCTCTACCCTACATCCAATAGAACCTTGCCACTTAGCATTTGGAAGATGCCACTTCACCACCTGCTACTGGGCCCCAGCACAACATGGCACCCTTGTCACATGATCGCATGGCTGAAAGATAGCCCATGCAAACATGCGATAAGGCCACAAGACTGCCACCTCAACCTCCCAGCCAGATAGCAGGACCACAATACCTCCATCACCAACGGGCCTAGGAACAGGTGTCAACCGGTCACATGATCGCATGTCAAATTTTTTTGAAAATGCGATCATGCGACAGCCAACCACAAGATGCCACATAACCACCAGCAGGACCACCAACCTGCCTGAAAGAAAATTGGCCCCACTGACAGGCATCATCACCACCTCACAGCCAATGAGAGATGAGCACATCATCACCATCTGACACGTGAACCCACCTGGACCCACGGCATGCCCTCACAAGAAAATCCAATGGCTATCGCAAAAGTGTGAAGGATAAACATCGTGCATCTTCACCATGAGAACATGCGACAACCACCGATTCTGTCTGAACTTTAACCACACTAGGAAATCAAGAAGAACCGGATCCCACCAACTGATCACACCTACGTAGTTAAGACCGAGGTCAAAAACATCCAAGGTTTTCACAATAGTGAAGGATCAAAAACACCCAGGGTTTTCGACATTGACACAAAGGTAAACAAGGGATGAAAAAACATTGAGGGTTTTCGATGCCTGAAGACAAGTGCGCAAAAGTGGGAAGGCATAAGGTTAAAAAAAACTAGGGTATTCATGCAGAACAAATAGAAAACATCATGGGTTTTTGACATTTAGGCATATTCTGAGCTATTTCTTGTAGACCATAAAAATTGAATAACTCCCTGGTTTTAGTGATTTAGGAGATGTGATCAGGGCTGGAGCATGGTGACACAATGAAGAACCTATGGCTAAGGGCGCACACCGTGAATCATTGTGGATCTTCATCGCAAGATAAAACTATGTATGAAGGTAGGGCAGGACAACTTTACAAAATATTTGTAGGAAACAAGCCATTTTCACAGTATTTTGCATTGATAGGAAAATGGACTAACACACTCAATGCTTAAACATAAGACATTTTCTAATGCAATAAATCTGAGACATTGTATTAACAGTCATTAATCTTTAACAAATTTTAATTGCTCAACACATATTCATAAATTTTAGCTTTTAAAGAGTCTATTAAAAAGAACTAATCTAAACTTCCTATACATAAGTAATTCATATTACATCATGTTGAAAAACCTGATTAAACCTAAACCTAAACCTAAACCTAAACCTAAACCTAAACAAAAATTTAACCTAAACCACACCCTGGGACTCCACAGAACCCCTCAAAAACCCCAGTTAATCATGCATCCGAAAATAGAGTATTGGTTTCCTAATTCTTGGTTCCTCAAACCACCTACTGAGCTTAAGAATACTCAAAACCAACTAAGGAGAGAGTTGGGTCCTTATTCCACTCAAGCATGCCACATCATCACCAAGGTGTCAAGTGACACCTCACTAAAGAACACATCACAAACACATTTGGCATGCTTGGTGGACAAATACATTTATATATTTTCACAAAAATAAAAAATTACGTATAAACATACATTTACAAACATTGTCAACCACATACACACAGGCATCACATTTATGAATAAAATCACAATACGTCAAGGTCATTCTCTTCTTAGAGTTGACCTTAGTTTCAAATAGATTGCACTTAGATCCTTTCTTGTTTCTCCGAATTTACAACCATGACCATGTTCCTGCACACTCAATTTTTTATGTCAGTATATCATAAAATCTTTGCATTGATAATCATTCAAAAATGAAGTATTAACATCTAAACTTGAATATATATCTGTGTGTGTGTGTGTGTGTGTGTGTGCGTGTGTATTTCATGAACATTACATAATTCACATAAGCATGTAATCCTAAACTAATCATAGAACCATGATTCCACCCATATTCATTTTACTGAAAGATGACATAACAAATGTAGAATGTAGAATCATATATCATAGATAATCATGGAGCCAAAATGAACATATGTACAAAGTATGACTAACGTGACCATCATAAAAAATCTATAGCAAAAATCTTATGAGATCCAATAATAGCATATGTAATCCAAAATAGGTCAAATATCTATACTCAAAGTGTCATCCTGATGAATCAAATGTCAAAAATAATGTCAAGCTAGGATGGGTCGGGGTAGGACCTCACATCCTCACCCCCTAGGCATGAACTTCCTCCTAGAGTTCATCAAAAGGATGGGGGTACTGATCTCTCATCTATGTTGTGTCCTCCCATGAAGCTATGACCTCATTGTAGCAATCCCACTAGACCCTAACTTGGTCCAGCTCTCGATCTTGAAGGGCCAGGGTCCTGCGAGCTAGAATACATATTGGCTCCAAAGCCAGTTGTCCGTCTGACTCCACCTATAAAGCATCCCAATCAATAATATGAGACTCATCATATATATACTTCCTCAAAATAGACACATGAAAGACATCATGGATGCACGACAGGCTAGGTGGAAAAGATAAATGGTATGGTACTAGGCCTATCCTCTCTAAAATCTTAAAAGGTCTGACAAAATGAGGGGCTAGCTTAGAACCCTTTCCAAAGCGGATTGGGCTCTTATGTGGCCATACTCTCAAAAAGACTCTGTCACCTATCATATACTCTCTATCAATCCTCCCAGCATCTACATACTTCTTCTATTGATCATGGGCCTCTCTAAGATGCTGCCTGATTAGATCCACGTACTGCTCCATCTGTCAGACCAACTCTGTACCAATGGAAACTCTATCCTCTATCCTATCCTAGCTCAATGGTGTCCTACAAGATCTGCCATACAAGGCCTAATATGGTGACATACCTAAAGATGAATGATGCCCATTATTATAGGAAAACTCAACTAAATGTAGGTACTCCTCCCACTTAACATGATGATCCATCACATACATGCGTAGCATGTCCTCTAATACTTGATTAACCCTCTTAGTTTGACCATCCTTCTCAGGGTGATATGTTGTGCTGAAATTGAGCTCGGTGCCCAAAGCGGCCTGTAGCTCTCTCCAAAAAGATGAAGTAATGAGTGAGTCCTTGTTTGATATGATCATATGTGGAATGCCATGAAGTCTAACAATATCCCACAAAAATACCTGTGCCACTATAGGTGCTATAAAAGTAGTACATATGGGTGAGAAGTGGGCTACCTTAGTCAACCTATCCACTGTCACCATAATGGCATCATGGTGATGAGATGACATAGGAAGACCAACTATAAAATCCATGGATATAATGTCTGACTTCCACTCCGGTATCTTGTGAGACTACAGAAGTCCACCTGGATGACGGTGCTTTGCCTTAACCCGCTAGCACTCTAAGAATCTAGCCACTATCTCTACAATGTGTGTCCTCAAACTTGACCAGTGATAAAGTTGTCTCAAATTTTCATGTAACTTCTTAACTCTAGGGTGCACTACATAAGGAGCTCTATGAGCCTCAAGAATGATGAAATCCCACAACCCATTGGAAGAAGGTACATAAATATGTCCTCTATGATCAAGAAGGCCATCAGACTCTAGAGTATTATTTATGAACTTCCCCTCTAGGGGTCTCTGATCCTGAACCATCTACCTAACCTCTGAATACAAGGCATCCTCTTGTAAGTGTTGTAGTAAGTGCCCTCTCAAATCTATACTAGTAGTCATAGCTGAGAGCTCATGACGTCTCCTACTCAAGGCATCTGCTACCACATTCTCCTTACCCTTGATGCAGTGAACGTCAAAGTCATACATGCATAGGAACTCCATCCATCTCCTCTGTCTAGCATTGAGGTTCGGCTATGTGAATATATACTGGAGACTTTGATGATCTGAATGAAGCTCGAATCTATGGCCTAATAAAAAATGTCACCATCTCATCAAAGCATGCACCACTGCTACTAGCTCAAGGTCATGTGTAGAATAATTAAGCTCATGAGTCTTGAGATTTCTAGACTCATAGGCAATAGCCTAACCATCCTGCATCAGTATTGCCCCAATCCCATCCAAAGATGCATCTATACATACCAGAAAATCTATTGAAGGATCAGGTACCACAAGTATAGGTGCACTGGTAAGTGCTCTCTTGAGCTCCTGAAAAGCTCTCTCGCACCTCTCTCTCCACTCAAACTTCTTCCCTTTCCTCTGAAGGGAAGTGATGGGATGGGCCACTCTAGAGAAACCTTCAACAAAATGTTTGTAATAGCCTACAAGGCCCATGAAGCTCCTGACCTCTGTCACACTAGTAGGTGCCGGCCAATCCATAATTGCCCTAATCTTAGATGGGTCAACTGAGATCCCATCTCCTGATATCAAATGGCCTAAATAGTGAACCTCTAACCTGAAGTATGCACACTTTGACAAGCTATCGTACAACTGATTATCTCTCAAGCATTGCAAAACCTGCCTCAAATGCTCCTCATGCTCATGCTCATCTTGGGAGTATATCAATATGTCATCCAAGAATATCACCATAAATCTATCTAGAAATGAATGAAATACTCCATTCATGAGGCTCATGAATACAACTGGAGCATTTGTGAGTCCAAAAGGTACCACAGTAAACTCATAATGTCCATATCATGTGCGAAAAGAAGTCTTGTGGATGTCACTATCCATGATCCTTAGCTGGTGATATCCTGACTTCAAATCTATCTTCAAGAACACTCAGGCTCCTTGACGCTGATCAAATAAGTCATCAATCCTAGGAAGGGGATACCAATTCTTGATGGTCACCTTGTTCAGCTGTCAGTAATCCATGCACAACCTAAGAGATCTATCCTTCTTCTTAACAAAGATGATGGGTGCACCCCATGGAGACACACTAGGACAAATGTTCCCTTTTTCCAAGAGCTCCTCTAACTGAATCTTGAGCTCGCTGATCTCATGTGTAGTCATCCTATAGGGTGCTCTAGAAACTGGCTTTGCTCCTGGAACAAGATCTATATGAAAGTCCACTGCCCTAGGTGGTGGCATACTTGATAACTGAGAAGGAAATACATCTGTAAACTTCTATAGAATAGGGTGGTCATCAAGAGAAGTCTCCTTCTCTACCTCCTCCTCTCTGTCACTGATAGTGATAGCATATAACTGACATCCCTTCTACATGCACCGCTTAAGCTGCATAGTGGAAATCATACGAAGGGATACAGGTCTCTGAACTCCTGTAATAACTGAGGTCACCCCCTCATCATCTAAACACTCCACTATCTTCTGCCTACAATCCATCTTGGCTCTATGGGAATAGAGCTAATCCATGCCGAGAATTGTAATACCCTAAAATTGGCACCTATTAAATTCAACTAATTTTGGTGCATTATCTTCAATTTTACATCTCCAAAGTCCTAGTTTCCTAGGCAATTTTCTCTCCTACCTGACTTAATTTGACTTGATGTCAATTGCAAAGACCATAAATTGTATTAATTAAATATCAAAATTAATTCCTAAAGTCCTTGACTTTAATTAGCTAAATTACCCCTATGATAATTAATTTAATCCTAAGTCCTAAGTGCTTAGAATTAAATTAAATTCACCTCATTTGGCTAATTCCCCATAAAAGGGAATTAATAATTGCTTGATATTCGAAAGGCCACCTGTGTGACATTTTCCATTCTTTTTATTAAGAAATTCTTGCATTTTTGTCTCAAATGGAAATGAAGGGTCAAGAGTTTCAAATCAAGAACCCCTTCATTCTCTTCTCAAGCTTGCTTATTTAATGGACCTCATTTCTTCATTTGAAAGGAGGAATTTTTGAGAGCATCTATACTATAGTCAATTTTAGTCTCCATTATTACATTATTTTCAAAGCTTTATTGCATTAATTAGCTTAATATCTCATTTTAGTTTAATATTGCATCTCATATTAGATTAGAATTTTCTTAATTGTTCTTCGATTAATATCATATTTATTTCAATGTCCTTAGATTAAAATTGCACTTCATCTTTATTTCAAGCTTTTAGTATAATTGCATTTCTACATTTCTAGATTAATTGCACTCATTTCTAGATTAATTTCATTGATTTTTCATCTTAGCTAATGAAAATCCTCCATTGTAGAACCAGTCTTATGGTTGTTGACTCTCCAATCTAAGAGTAATTAAACACCTTATCTACATAGGAGGCAACAAGTCACTTCACAATGAATTTCAAATTGAGTAATTCATACTCTCTCTTGTAATTCGATCATGTGAGTAATGACTATGTTGCGTTTGTTCCTGATTTAGATGTCCACATTCAAACACGCACATTTTGGCACCCACCGTGGGGCAAAAAATTTGATTTCTTGCCTCATTCTCATCTTTTTTGATAAGAAATTCAAGCTCTGTCACGCATCCATACTGTTTGTGTGTGGATCTTCGCGTGAGAATTCAGAGTGTCCCATGTGAGATTTCACTCCTTGTAGCACTTCCTCGTGCGAGCTTCTACACCTTCATGCAGCATCCTACACTTTCTCACGCGCTGTGGAGTACTTCCTCATGCGAGACTAAAGTACAATGTTTCAGTTTTCTTAGTTTCTGTCTTTCTAGTTTTAATTTTCTGATAGTTTCCTGTTTGTTGTTGTTTACCATTTTTCTGTTATTTTCACAACGTAACAATTTTCTACAAAATGTTTTCTGAAGAACTTAAACATACTAATGGTTTGATTGCAGGACGATAGCTGAAAAATTGCTAAAACGTTGTGTTTATTTCTTGCTTTTATTCACATAGTCTAAATAGGGCTCCGTTAAAATTTCTTGAGGATTTTAATAGTGAGTAGGGACTTTGGCTCTTCATTACATGGAGGTGGTGACCATGAATGAACCCAAAATCCTAATGATCTTACTAATATGAAAAATTCTTGGGGAAGCGGAGAAAGGTAGTGAATCTTTATGCTTCTATTAGCCAGGGGATTATGCTCTTCTCTCTTTGAGAGAAACAGAAACCCAAAAGCTTGTAGTTTTGGTGGAGTGAAGCTAACTCAGTGATGAATCTTCTTGATGTGTTTGGGTGAGAAAATGGGATAGAGAAGTATGCTTTTCTCCCTTTGGGAGAACCATAAAATCCGACCCCCGAATCTAAACCAAGTCCAGTGTCACCTTTAGAGGGCTTGCCGAAAGTTGAACCTCTAGGAATGACCCAAGTGAGTATGCACCTATCATCGGTGATTCCACCTCACTCTAATAAAGAACATTTTGTTGAGTCTAAAGACTCCAAAACCATGTTAGATTACTTCTCAAGACTTTAACTATCATCTTGAGAAGGCTCTATCTATTATACTCAGTGGAGCTGCTCCTAGCCCTGCTTGCGGGGGTGTATGACTTTCGGGGGTTGGTGTGGCTGTGAGGCCTCAACCCTGTATTGGGGGCACCGAAGGTTAGCATGAATAGAAGCCTATTAAAAAATTTCCTTACCTAGTGGCCTACCTAGTTCACCTCCGAAAGGAGTCATAATCTTTGCGCTGGGAGGGGGAAGAATCTCTCTCGTAGATTCCCATCATAGGCATACACCTAGATGCTTGAAGGTGGTTGTGACACTAGCCCCTGCTATAAGGGTAACCTTTGAACATACACCATTGATTCCTTGGAAACACCAAAAACATGGGCGCCCTCTAGGGGGTGACATGGCTATGTGAGGTGCATGTATGCGCATAAGCAATGGGGCAAAGGTTATGTCTTCTCACCATTTTTTTTCTAGGACTAAGCTATGTGGTTTTTATCGAGTCTTAAACATTGTCCAATCATCATCAAACAAAGACTCCCCTAATGCTATCAAGTTCCTTTGTCCTTGATAGGTCTGTTAATGACTGCTTCTTGTATCACAACTACTTGATTTGAAACTTTGTGTCTTTAAACAAATGCTTGAAATCCTAAAATGAGATTGTTGATTAAACTATTCTTCAAACCTGTCAGGAAACTAGATTTTCTGTTAGACATCAATTCAGACTGTACCTCAAAATTCAACTTTAACCTCGAAAACTATGTCAGATTGTCATATTTTGCATTTTTCCTGTGTGAAGTTTCACACTTTAGAGCACTTTCTCGCACGAAGGTTGGTGTTCTCTCATGCAGCCTGCTACTCTCTCGCAGGAGACTGTAGCCCAGTTTGCAAAAATAGAGGCCTGTTTGCCATTAACTGTTTGACTTTTTATCTGATTCTCTTTTTGTCTGAGGTTTGTTTTTCTACTTTCCTATCGTTCACTGTCAGAAATTGGTTATTTTGAGTTAGGAATCGATTGATCTTTGCTTTGACTCATGTTGTCTCTCGTTGGTTTACCTTATCTCTTTATGCCTTTTTTATCTTGTGTTGCGTTAGTCTTATCTTAGATGTTCTAGCCACTTCTCTTGATGATTTGTACCAGGTCCATCTTGCATCTTGGTTGTTCTAGCCTTTATCTCCTTTGCGTTGTTCTTAGAGACCGAGTCTAGCTTTATTCTGAGTCATCTCTCATTTCATCTTTGTCTATGACTGTCATGACTAGAAGTGGCAAAACTTATCCCATTTAGAATACTGGTTAAGATAGAAGTGAAACTCCTAATCAAGAAATAGGTCATCCTGAATCTGTTATGAAATCTGAACTTTGTGAGAGATCCTCACATTCCTCCTCATTCCAAGAGTATTACAATCCATTATTTCAGATACAGTCTGACTTATTATTTCAAGAATATTGTAACCCATTGTTTCAACACCAGCAAGGCTCTGAAGGGTCACTTTTTAGAATTGAATCTATCGACTCTTTTGATCTTATTTTCATGACCTCTCAAAATACTACCAACAAGATGGGAGATCTATTCCACTTCCCAGGGGGAGGTAAATTCAGCAATAGTCATGAGCAATCTCAAAATGACCAAGGCCATGGTCAATCTCGAAATGACAAGAGTTGTGATCAATCCCACAATATTCGATATCCGATCAACATCTAGGACCTTTGTGATTTGAAACAGCGACAAGGGGAGCCTCTCCTAACATTTCTCCAGAGATGGAGACAACTATGCATGAAGTATCCACATGAATTACCTGAGCCTGAAAAGCTCAATATCTTCTTGGACAATCTTGTCCCAAATTTTGGATACCAAGTATGATTACAAGGTCCCCTCACTTTTGGCAATATGATTAGGTGAGCTATGAGGATAGTGGCCTTTATGGTCAAGAAGGGAGGATTGACTTTGAACAAAGACAACAAGCAATGAACTTCTCCCTGAAACAGGGATAAGGATAAGATTGTCAATAGAAACATAGATGTTATGAATGACAGGGTTGTTGACAATATGATGCCAAAACCCTCAAAGTTTGTCTTTAATCTTAGCTCTAGTATATGAGTGGTCAAGACCACTAAGAAGGATGCGATGAAAACTCAACCACCTTCAAGATTCGCTAGAAACAAACCTTGGCTCTCTCAACCTAAGTGTGACTCCACTTCCTTCAGAGAACCTCTCAATGTGGTTTATAGGACTTTGGTGCAAAACCATAATAGGAATTTAGATCATTGGGAGTTTAAAGACTCCTTTCCTCCTCATGGGAAAAGTGAATTATCCAAGTCTAAAGGTACCAATGATGTGGTCAACTATACATATGATACTAGCGACATTGTCGCCAATGAGATTGAACCTGTTGATGTTGAATACTATGACATGATCATTGCTCCAGGGAGCGAGGATGCTCCTAAACCCAAAGCTCCATTTGTCTTGCAAGGCCCTGCACCTCCCTCTTGTAACCCCACATTGTCTCTAGCTTGTGCAAATGCTATCACTTGATCCTATGTGAAGATTTTTCTGAAAGGTCCTAAGCCTTTGACATCCAGACCAAAACTATCAATGGATAAAGCCCTCATTGAGGAAAACATCCCCAAAGATCTCAATCTCAATCAGTTCCAATCTATGGTGGGAAATTCAACCTCGCCTCATCACTTTCCCTTCTATGAAGAAGATGAGCATTCCTTGGGCCATAATTCTCCCCTTCTCACTTGGAATATGCTCCTAGAATCTAGTGATAGCCTTGCTCTGACCAATGAGGAATTTACAAAATTTTATAATGCTAAACTCAAAGAGATAGAAAAGACCCTAAAGATCAAAGATATTGGCATGGGGGAATATCAGATGGAGTCCATCTTGTCACTAATAGCTCTTCCTCCATCTCTACACTCCTATGAGAGGCCCTCTTAAGAAAGATTTGGTATTGGTTATCAGAGCCATGAGCTTGACCAACCTCATTGCAGCTTTCACTCATACAAGGATTTAGATAATGAAGATACAAAGATCCAACCTATGACACATGAAAGGCTCTTGAATATTCAAAATCCTGATTCAGACTACCAGAGAGAGTCCTATCTACCTTCTCAAATACCTCAAGAACATGATCCTGGTCCTCACCAGGAGGATTTTATCCACTTTACTGAACAAACTTCTACTACTGCTGACTCTAATGGCACACATACCGAATGGAGGAAACTAGCTAATGTCTCCCTTATCTTGGGTATGCCTTGGGGTATGCCTATTCTAGATTACTCCACTTCTGCTACTGAGAAAGATCTTGCTATTAAAGAAACACTTCATGTGATAGATGATGGCAATAAAGAAGATCTACCACCTACTATATCTCCAGCTGATTACATCAAACAATGTCGCCACAGTGAAATGAACTCAAAGGAATATGAATGGGACTCCATATCAGATACTACTACAAAAATACCAGTTAATGTTGTACACAAAGATGCTAGTCCT
Source organism: Chamaecyparis obtusa (assembly GCA_027943335.1). Taxonomy (NCBI): domain Eukaryota; kingdom Viridiplantae; phylum Streptophyta; class Pinopsida; order Cupressales; family Cupressaceae; genus Chamaecyparis; species Chamaecyparis obtusa. The sequence goes on from BSBK01007687.1 coordinate 84,219, forward strand.
ACCAACTCTAAAAGAGGAGGAAGTTCTAATCTTCCAGATCAAGAAATTAATGATGATCCTTTCCACCCTCCTATGGAGATCATTCCTATGGCTCCTAGGTCATCTACTCCAAGTTGTACTTCTATTGCTCCAACAAATCATGGGTATGTAAGACCCCATCCTATTACAGTCTCATGTAATCTTCGTGCTCTCTTACCACCTGAAAGGGGGCCTAATTCTCATAATAGGTCATCTTGGTTAGGCTCACATAATATTCCTCCAAACTTATCCAACTCTTCTAAGAAAACTCACAATCGACAACGTTCTATGGAAGACAACTTTGTTGATTTATTTGATTCATTCATGACTGATGAGGATGATGCTGATACTTTTGCACTTGAGCCCATCCCACCAGTTCCTCCTCCTCTTCCTCCCTGAGTTAAGTGGCTTGTCCACTTCCATTTCCACCTCTCCACCTAAACCAGTCATATAAGCCTCTTTCATCCACCATTCTCGAGTCTTTTGGAAGTAACTTGGATGTGCAACATAAAAACAAAAATAATGAGAATCCACTTATATCTCAAGGTCACCATGTCCCATCTAATCGACATGTGACTACACAGAAAGAAAAGAAATAGAGGTGTTCAAAAGTCCATAAAGGTCCTCAAAAAGAAGAAGACAATCAAAAGCTAGAAAATAAGATTTAAAAAATGGATCTCGAAATCCATCTTACAGGCATTGTCATCAAAAGCACCTCAACATAAAGAAGAAAAGAGAAAAAAATCAAAAGCTATGTGGATTCCAAAAGGAAAATCAAAGTTTTCATTCAAGCTTCCAAAATTCTCATACTTCCCTCCATTCCATCACCCTTGCCTCTCATACTTTACCCTCTTCACTCCATCTTGCCTTTTCCTAAAGTGCATATCAGCATCTCCTCATCCCTAATGATGTGATTAAGAGAAATCTAGAACGTAATCTCCCTAAGCATTTAGAGTGTGGGAAGTCTGACAGAGAGTTAAGATGTGTCCAAGAGGATATTTTTGGGTCTCACTTAAGTGACCTTTCCTTGACTATGGATCTCTCGACAGTTGGATACTACTGGTTCTGATTCTACAACTTTGCAGCTGACTATTACTACAAGATATTGTGTTCATAGAGATAACTACTGAATGAGAATAGTGCAAAGAGCCCATCAACATGGTTCATCTGAAAAAATTCTATAGTTGAGACATTCTTTGCATGCTCATGTACATATTTATTGGTCCTGAAAAAATCCAAAAAAATGATATATTGCAAAAATCCTAAAAATTGCTAAATGTCCTGAAAAAATGATCATCTTAGTGAAAACCTGGTAAACAAGCACTTTGATGTATCTATTATCTTGGTGAAAACCTGGTAAATAGGAACCTTGGTAATAATTAAAAAAATAGAAAATTTGAAAAAATACAAAAAATAAATGAAAAAAAAAAAAATACAAAAAAATGAGATATTCAAAAATACAAAAAAATAAAAATAAAAAGAGAAAAGTACCAAAAAAATTGAAAAAGAAGAAAAATGTGCCATTGATGAAAACCTGGTAAACAGGCGTCATGGTAGAAAAAATAGAATCTCTACCAAGATGGTGAAAACTGGGTAAACAGGCACCTCTTGTTTCCTGAAGCTACATCTCATCTCAGCATCGCTTGGCTTTTAGTTTCCTACTTTGAGTTTATTTCCTGCTTTAGTTTGCTAGCTCATGCTCTTGCCTTCAGTGGTCTTTGAGATTTTCCTTGACTCTTCATGGATTGGAACTGGTTCATGCTTGCGGGCATCTTCTTGGTCTAGGGGGCATTGTCCTATTGCTTTCAAAAATTTTGTTTGCGCATCAATCTCCACCATTTCCCGCTGTGTCTTCCTGCTGATGCCTAGCTACTTTTGAGATTTCTCTCCTTGAGGATCTCTTGTGTATCGGTCACCAGTGGTTCCCACTGTGCCTACCTACTGATACTTACCTCTCATTTGAACCTCTCTCTTTTGGGATCTCCTCCTTACATCAGTCACCAGTGGTCCTCACTACGTTTGCCTGTTGATGTTTTGCTTGTGCTTTATTTTCTCTTTTGAGAATCTTCCTTGTATCGGTCACCAGTGGTTCTCACTATGTTCGTCTGCTGATACTTGGTCCACACTTCAATATCTTCTTGAGACTTTGTCTCTCATGATGGTCACTAGTGGTTCTCACTACATCTTCCTGTTGTCACTAGCCTGTCAAGACTTTGAATGTTGTTTGCTTCCGATTCGACTTCAATCCACTCAAACACAAACGTAAACTAAAATTGAAAACCACTTTTGTGTTCCTCTAAAGCATGTTGAAATTTTCCTTTTCTTGTTTTTTTTTTTGCTTTATCATTTCTCCTCAAGCGAATCTAAGACATCTTTCTTGACTGAGTAACGCAAAGACTGGGGGCATGATCTTTTCTTGGTTTTTTGTTTGCTGGTTTAGTTCCAATGATCCAAGGAATCTATCTAAGAGGGGTGTCCATCTGTAAGAGCCTTCATCTCATATTGGATGGTCATGCATACCTCGACTCCTTTTATATGGATGCTTTGGTGAGGTTGGTTCTTCTCCTTGTCTGTTTTGAGTGACTTCTTTCTGCTACAAATATAATTGCTAACACTCATCTTGCTAGGTGAACGTAAGGGTCACTGCGAGCACTCTTTGGAAAAACAAGGAACTCTCATGTGTCTGGTGTGTTTGTTTGCAAGAAACATTCAGGTCATTCTAGCAATTGTGCTTTGATGCTTATGTTAACTTGCTAAATCAAAAGGAATATGTGTTCAGGTCATTCTGGCTTCTTGTACCTTAATGCTTATGCCTCATTCCGATAAATTTAAGACTTATGTCATATTCATATTCTCATGATTGTAATGTTAGTGAGGATTGTATGGCATCTTGCGATTGTCCCATGCTTAAACGCACTCAATGATGATAAATACGGTGAGTCCAACAACCAAGTCTTAGGGCTTGCATTCTCATTCTAGGCTTGCATTTAGCTTAGGCTTGCATTTTCATTCTAGGCTTGCATTTAGCTTAGGCTTGCATTTTCATTCTAGGCTTGCATTTAGCTTAAGCTTGCATCTTTCATTCTAGGCTTGCATTTGAGACTATGTTTTGGTGCTCTCTTGATTGTCTTCTTTTGGATCTATTCATCAAAGGTTCTCATCTTTTATCACGGGTTCATCATGGTTGCACAAGTTTTCAGGATCGAAATCGAAATCTGACATCTCTAGATAGCTCAAAATTGTGTTTTAAATTATGGGACCCTTTGGGATTAGACGCTTGTACAGTCAGCCTTCTGGCATCATCTTCCTGCCAGACCCTCATCTTTGCATCATGTTCTGAAGATATTTTCTCTTTTCATCAAAGTCAACTCTAGTCAACTCCAATCAACCATGGTCAAACTTGGTCAACAAGACCTTTGCTTTGCTCCAATTTTCTTCTGCAGCTTCTCAAATCTAGTCTAATTGCTTTTTCTCTGCAACCTCTTGTTGTCAATCATCCCTCTTATGTCAACTTTTGATTTCGCTCCCGAGGGGGCAGGATGATTGCATCATTTGAATCTTGTTGAATCAATTCTTGAATCAGTCTAATCTAAATCATCAGTTCTCATTGCTTGGGGCATCTCGGTGCCTCGCATCTTTCTATCTGGTCATCTATCTTTTAGGTATCTGAGAAACCTAACTCGGATCCTTGGGAATCAAGCTTCATTCTAGAGATGGGTCTCAAAATATTTTAGGTATTGGAGCAATCTAACCCTAATTCCTGGGAGTCAAGCTTTGTTCTAGAGATGGCTCTCAAAATCTCTCTTAGACCGTTATCAGGGCAATCTAACCTAGGTCTCAGAGGGCTAAGCTTCGTATTGGGGCGATCTGACCCTAATTCTAGAGACAATCCTAAGTTTGCATATGAATCTCATTCTGGGCATTGGGGCAACCTAACCTCGATTCTCATCTTCTCTCAAGACCATTGTCTTCACAATCTAACTTAGACTTTGGAAAATCATGCTTTGATCTGTTTGATGTCTTGGCAACCTAACCTAGACTCCCAAATTTCTTGTCATCTGTCACTTCAGACTATTCTTTGAATCAACGCGTTGTTCGCACATCAATTCAAAGAGGGGCAAATGTAATACCCTAAAATTGGCACCTATTAAACTCAATGAATTTTGGTGCATTATCTTCAATTTTACATCTCCAAAGTCCTAGTTTCCTAGGCAATTTTCTCTCTCCTACTTGAATTAATTTGACTTGATGTCAATTGCAAAAACCATAAATTACATTAATTAAATATCAAAATTAATTCCTAAAGTCCTTAATTGCTTGATATTCGAATGGACACACCTTTTTGAATTAATAATTCAAGATATTCAAAAGGCCACTTGTGTGGCATTTTCCATTCTTTTTATTAAGAAATTCTTGCATTTTTGTCTCAAATGGAAATGAAGGGTCAAGAGTTTCAAATCGAGAACCCCTTCATTCTCTTCTCAGGCTTGCTTATTTAATGGACCTCATTTCTTCATTTCAAAGGAGGAATTTTTGAGAGCATCTATACTATAGTCAATTTTAGTCTCCATTATTACATTATTTTCAAAGATTTATTGCATTAATTAGCTTAATATCTCATTTTAGTTTAATATTGCATCTCATATTAGATTAGAATTTTCTTAATTGTTCTTAGATTAATATCATATTTATTTCAATGTCCTTAGATTAAAATTGCACTTCATCTTTATTTCAAGCTTTTAGTATAATTGCATTTCTACATTTCTAGATTAATTTCATTGATTTTTCATCTTAGCTTTTGAAAATCCTCCATTGTAGAACTGGTCTTATGGTTGTTGGCTCTCCAATCTAAGAGTAATTAAACACCCTGTCTATATAGGAGGCAACAAGTCACTTCACAATGAATTTTAGATTGAGTAATTCATACTCTCTCTTGTAATTTGATCATGTGAGTAATGACTATGTTGCGTTTGTGCCTGATTTAGAGGTCCACATTTAGACACACACAAGAATGACATCATAGGATCCAAGTGGTGTGACACAAAGGTCAACTGTGGTGGAAAAGTCTCCAATCTACAACTAGCAACCTCTCACCAAGGAACTAAAGGATACCCTAGCTCCTGAGGCTAACTCAACCTCCCAACTAACATCCTGCCTAGTTGCCACTAGCCTGCGTCACTCCACAATGAAAGGTGAAATAAAAGAGTTGGTGGCTCTAGAATAAAAAAGGATAGAAAACTACTACCTCTGATTGTGCCTACAATCTCAATGACTGTAGCCTGGTGCTCAGCCTAGCAGTTATCAACCACTGCGAACACTCTGTGTGCTCTACCCATGTCTCCTATAGTAGGCTTAGATGCTGCCACTCTCTGACTACTAGCTGAACAACCTATAGGAAAATCCCTAGCTATGTGCCCCATGGCACCACATTTGTAGCATGGTCCTCTAGCCTATAGTTGTATACCCTGAGGCCTAAACTATTGTTGTCCTCCTATAGCACTAGACCCACTAAATCCACCTCTGGAAGCCTGAGACTATCCCCTCTGATCTCATCAAGATTCCTGTGAGTGCCACTACTTGGGCTTAGAGCCCTACTATCCCTAAGAAGATTTCTACCTCTGGTTCTACTGAGACTGCTATGGCTACTGCTCCTGCTGCTGCTGGGGTGACCTAGATGATCCTGATGAGTTCTTATGGTTTCCCTTCCAATGAGACTTTTGTAAACCAGAAGACTAAGATGTGGCATTTCGTGTTTTATGACCGGTCTCAGGCATCATGAGATCTGTTATGGATCTCCTCAGCTACCATGGCCCTCTCCACTGTATCACGTAGATCTCCTGTGGGTACCATCTACACTTTGTCAGCTATGGCATAGTTCAACCCCTTGATGAAGTGGTTGACCTAGATTTTCTCATCCTTCATGTAGTCCACATAAGGAAGGAGTTCAAGAAACTTGTTCTCGTACTAGGCTACTGACATGCCTCTCTGCTATAGGTTGTGAAACTCGTCGATGCGACGCTATCTGAAATGCTCTGAAATATATCAGGCTTGAAATCTCTCCAAGAAGATATCCCATGTGAGGGTGTCCATGGTAAGGTGACTCTTAACCTCCTCCTGCTTCCACCAAGTGGAAGTGATGCAGGAGTATCCTGGGTGTAAGAGCAATCTTGCATCACCCAAAAAAATATATATATTTCTATTTTTATATTCAATAAGGGCTATTTTGTACAGAGCTGCTATTTATGGAAAGTTACTATTTTTGGTAGTTTTCGTATGTGCTCAGAATGATCTGATTTCTTTCTTGGAGGTTCATCTTGGTCATATAAGTCTACTAGTAAAGTTTCATTTCCAGATCAAGCGTATATTGGAAGATATTGAAGATTTTTGGTATTGGCAGCAGGGTACAGAAACTTTGAACTCAGTTTTGAAGGCTTTAGAGGCCCCAGATGAGGTCAAAAATTTGGGTGACAGGTGCTTGCGCCAATCAAGCCTATAGAGCGCTTTGTGGAATTTCTGAAATGGGGTTATAATAGCCGATCGAGTCAACTGGTGATGACTTATGGTCTTCGGAAGTTGGGCCACCTGAATTGGCAGAAAATAATTTTCTTCAAAATTTTTGTTCGGGTTTCAAAGGTTATCTTGAGCCGACTATGATGTAATAAAATGTAAAATAAAATAATTCTAAGTTTGGTCGGCCTTATTGGCTAAAATTTTGGAACTTTCCCAGGCGGTGGAAAATTGCCTATATAAGGAAGGCTGTATTATTGTCTTAGGCAGTTCAGAACAGTTCTAGGTAGTAGATCTAGGCAATAATTCGAGGCTTTGTCCTACCGAATATTGTAAGGGAATGCCCATGTGGCTTTGCATATTGTAATTCTGAAAGTTTGTAATTCCACATTTGTGGTGATAATAAGAAGCCAATTTTCTGTTCTTGCATATTGTTGTGGTTTCTCTGTTTCTGTTATATTTTTCTGGTATTAAGGGGAGCACCCTTCATCAGAAAGCGTTACCCCTCAGCATGTGTACTACAAAGCGTGCCTTAAGTTTTCTCTCATAAGAATGCAACTGAAAGCAACACTCAAGGCTTAAAAGCCAAGCCTCTGCCTCTATCCCAGCCATGGATCCTGAAAAGGGTGGCGACTGTAATCTAATAAGGTCTCTAATCAGGTCCCCTGTGTCACGAGGTACTCTTGGCACTAGCCCTGGTGGTGGCTCTGGGCTGTGCACTGACTTTCCCTCATGATCTACTTGCTCCGCTACTCATCTAGGAGGGGGACTCCCACTATGCTCATAGTTCTCGGCCTACTAGCCTCCCGGAAGTAATCTATCCATAATAATACCAGCCAGATTCTATAACACATTAAGGATATCCTGATTGGGATTAGGTGGCAGCTAGGGTGGAAGCCTCTGCTCATCACCTAGCCCCTTGGCTGCTCGCTCATCTCCCTCTATTGCCACACATCCACCTCTGGGTCTCCGCCCATGTCGATGAGCACTACGCATGACTAGAGGCATCCTACACTTAGGACAAAACACAATAAGTGTGGCAAATGTAATGGGTTAAAAGGTTCCTAGAGTAGAAACCATGCTCTGATATCAGAATGTAATGCCCAAAATAATCAAACAAAAACACAACAACAATTTTTTTTTTCTAAAACAAACACTTACGTACACCTAGGACAACTAGGTTACACAATAGCTTCGATGCGAAGCTTTGGGAATGTAAGCTTGCTTGGGTGAGTCACCCAATGACATATAAGGGATCATGAGGCAAGTGCTAGCGTGCCTCCATCCCCTACATGGCAGAAGTCATTAGGCGACAAGGAAAGGATAATGATAAGGAGATATCAACTCCCTATTTCGAGATGGTTCTAAAGATAATGTGGGGACGACTCGATCAATCTAGAAGAATGGTTTAAGTCTAAATAAGAAAAGGTGTTAGAATAGAACAAATAGATATTTAACCTAAGTCGTTACTCATATTTACTAAGATTCTTCTCTTGATTAAATAATCTTAAGGATTACCCATTTTAATAAAACTCAGGTAAATTATGAGGTTAATTATAGCATTGAAATTAATTGCCTAAAAATTGCCCATAATAAAATTTGTGTAAAATTAAGATTAAGACTACTAAGAAAATTTAGCCTCAAAATTTAATTAAACAATAGTTATAAAACTATCCTTACAATATTTTCCCTTAAATAATAATTAGAAATAAAAATCCTTTTCACACTTCCCAATTATTATTCTTTTCCTTTTTACAACTTAGTAATTCATCAAATTAAAAATAAAAGTCATAATCTAACATTATCGACAACAGTTAAAACATTTCAAAAAGGAAAATTAAACCAAGACTATAAAATTCTTATTATACTAATAAATTAAAATTTATCCAACTATTAAATATTAATATAACTCTAAAACAACATTCAACTAACTTTATTAAGAACAAAAGGAGCAATAGTTTTAATTTGATTATGTCTCAACCTATGCATTATATGAAACATAACAAAATGCTAAAACTATCTTATTGATAAACATTAATAAATAAAATATACACAACAATAAAAGAAGCATAAATATAGGGTCTATCAAATAACATTACGCTTTTTGCACATTATAAATATAGAAGGCCAAAACTAATTCAATAAATAGGTTCACAAAAAGAATCATAATCACTTAAATAAAATAATGAATAAATGAAATGGGCGCTCCAAACCCTAATTTTGAATTAGGGTTTGGGGCCTTATTAAAACTTCATGAAACCTTAAAAGCTCTCAATTTCTTATTTTCTCATGCAGGGTTTGAAGGTGCAAAGAGGGTGTTGGTAGCTTTTCCTTGCAGGACCAAACTTGAATCAAAAGGTGGGCTTGATCCTCAAATTAGGCACTCAATTTTGACAAGAAAATAGAACCAATTGATGAGGATAGAGAACATCCTCCTTCTTCTTTGAGCTTCAGGTGGGTATTGCCTTATCTGCACACTCAAGACACGTCATGATAAACAATAGGCTTGCAGATAGATTATTGTGGAATAGGCTTCAAACCCCTATAGGTATCCTATACCTCAATGAAACCAAGATCTCATGCAATAGCCCTACTTGCATAGAATGAGTCTGAAGACCAGAGACCTATTCTAACAACATGAAAGGGAAAGGGTGGAACTAAAAGTAAATGATTTGAAGATGGGTTAATGGACCCCTAAGATGTCCTAAGTTCCTGATAGACCAGTACCTTGTCCAATGGGCCACAGAGTCAAATACCCTATTGCAATAGACAGCTATGAAACAAGAAGACAATGTACTCAATGTGTTGATGCCTAACATCAATCACACACCATGACCAAACCTCACTTTAACAACCCACTTGTGTATCCAAGTATGTTATTACCCATTCAAAGGATTTTAACCCTCCCCTTAGAAGAGACCTATAAATAGATAATACATTAACTAGCATCCCCTGGAAGACAAGCATGACATATCTTTGATACCTCAGCTCATACATACATGAAAACTAATCCTAAACCAGTTATCTCTGCGAAGACAACTCCACTTGCAAACACATAGGAAATGCAAACAGAAAAATCAAACACCCTTGATGTATGATTAATGAATTTAGAATTCAAATGGAGATAGCTTAGTAACGGTAAGAATATACTGAATCCTCATACATAAGACAAATCAATTACAGCATGTATTATATTCCCTGAACCAACAAGGGAAGGAAGAACACCCTATATGCAGAGAAGTAGAGAAAATCTATAGGAAAAGGACCCTTCATGGAACCAGTTCTCCTCAAAATTTTGCAGAAGAAGGAACCCTACAAAATCATAGAAGAAGGAACCCTTACAAAATAAAACATTTCACTACTTATACCACTAGTCACCTTGGAATCCTCAAAGAGGATGCATCAAGATTCGGGTGACTAGGGTTAGGGTTTCAACTACCCAACCAACTGGAAACGGCTACAAATTTATTACAGGGGAAGAAAACTAGTCGGCCATGCCCGAGGAAGATCTGCACTCATGATAAATCTCTAGGAAAGTACTGCAAATCATGAAAATTTGAAATTTTCAACCCTTTTTGGCTATCTGCAACATGCCTCGAGCACAAAGAACATGGTACAGACCTAGCAAACGAACACGGCACACCCTGGACCACACTACAATGGCAAATAGATCATCTCCCACTAGCACTAGTCGCTTTTGCATTGAATTTTAGTCCTTCTGGTCACAGGAAACCCTCTGCAAATTCAATTTTGAAAATAAATGGCTACTTTATGGTGCTTGTAGCAAATCAGCAGTCGAAATTTGAATCTCCATCAACTTTAAGTCATGACCATCCGATCTCTTTATTTCACAGGCCTTTAGACTTTAACTCAACTACCACCCTGGGTTTACCTCTAGCGAACTGGTGACAAGGCATTTCCAATTTGTGAAAAGAAAACCTAGCCCATCACTTAACTTCACGACTTGGCGACCGAAAGAAAACTCTAACCTCGGTCCCACATTTAGTGAACTAGTGACCAAAGGACACTGCCAGTTCGCGAAACACTTTATAAAACTGCCAGAAAGTTTAGCGATTTCATGAATGCTTGTTCACTGAACCGCTAAAACATTTAGAGAACCACCACTATTTCACACAAATGAATGAAGCCTTTATAAATTTTTTGGCCACTAAAACATTTATTAGAATCACTAAGCCTGAGAAACTTTGACCAGGCCCACATCAGGAAGATCAACTGCCGTCTGAAATTTGCATAGGCCTCGAAGATTCTATCAGATTACATGCCCATCGTCGGATGAAGAATCTTCTCCCTACTCTAACAACCCTCTGACACAGGAAGAAATCAATGACCGCCGCAAGATCTCAAGCTTCTGACACATCTGATGAGATCATACACTATTCGTCAATTCACTAACAGGATCAAGACCCTCTGACAAAGCCTGGGAACCAGGTCCCACTAACAGCTGCCAACGTGTTACTACATGGACCAACCAGAAGCTGCCAACTATGCATACATGTCAATGGACCCACTTGTCTTCCTTATGAGAATCAATGGCTATCGCTATACCACTGCATTAAAAATTGAGCATGTTATATCAACGGTATAATGACAGCCACAAGATCAGACCGAACCTTAATCTGCCTAAACACTAAGAAGATCGGTCCCACTGACAACACTCCACTTCATACTCCCGTGGACCAATGAGATATTGCCAAGTCAGCTTACCTGGTAGTGGACCCACTTGAAAAGAAAGGCTACATCATGAAAATGAATCAATGGTGGGCACAGCTTCGCATACCTCTGACAAAACCCTTGCACTTTAGCGACAACCGTTAGATGGAGATGGTGTCAGAGAGGGGCCCAGGAAAATATTAAAGCCAAAACATAGGAAAAATTAAACGCTGAGACTTAGGCTTTCAGGAAAAATAAGTGCTGAGGACGATAGGAAAATATTTAATTCGTTGGTCACTCAGACTTTGGAAAAATAAAGGCCACCGGGGTATAGGAACTTAGGAAAAATTAACAGCCGACCCTGCAAAGTGATAAAATATAAAGCACATGCGAATTAGGACCTTTAAGTGACCCAAAAAGGTAACACAAAAATATAACAAGGTCAAGGTTTTCAAAGGGTAACGACTAGTTTTTTGAATATTTTGCAAGGGTTTCAAGGCCAGGGACATAGAAATGACTGTAGGGACCAGAAGAAAAAGGCTAGAGCCATGAAAATTTTTCTAGGTGCTAATAGAGGGGATACTACATTTGTGAGAACATGGATGCTCTCAAGAGGTCTTGAGGGAATGGACCAGCAAGAGATCTCTTAACTCATAAGAGATCTTCTCCAATCCAACCCAAAAGCATGCCCATTTTCTCTACAAATTTGGGTAATACGTTTTGATATGATTTCTTGCTCACAAGCATTTCCTTTATATTGACATTAGTATCTCTTTTATATTTTGGGTTCTCAGAATGGTTGAAGAGGCATTTCTTTTAAAGGTTCTATCCATTCTTGGATAGAACCGAAAGTATGATGCAACACCGAACAAGAAGGAAAAACCTTCATTATACATATATTATTTTTTTGTTTGCAAATGACATAGCCATATTAGTTATATTTAGCAAAAATTAAATCCCTGTTTAACTTCATGTATTAAATTTTTATCTATATTTTGTTGGGTGTTTACGGAAGGGTTTGAAACCTTGTGGCTTTGCAACTAGGTCACGATAGTGACCACAATCACTGCCATGACTGTAGTCATGATAGTGATTGCAGTCGTTGTCGTGGCTGCAGTCATGATAGTGACTGTGGTCACTACCGTGACTTAGGTAACTGTAGTGCCACTGTGGTCACTATCGTGACTGCAGTCACTCTCATGGCTGCAGTCACGATAGTGACTGTGATCACTACCATGACTTAGGTCATAGTAGTGACACAGTCACTGCCATGACTTAGTCACGACAGCGCCTAGCTCGCAACAGGGAAGAGAGGAGGCGGGTTTCGGTCCCCGTTTTTAAAAAAAACAAAACTATATACGATATATATTATAATATTAAATATTATATAATATACAATATTTTATTGTATAGTATATCATATTTAATACTATATTATATATATATTACGATATAATATAATATTAAATATTATATAATATATGATATTTTATTGTATAGTATATAATATTTAATATTATATTATATATATTTTTACTATTTATTTCATTATATCATATCTGTATAATGTCATAATATACATTATATTTTATGTATTATTTAATGTATAATTTATAATATATTTTGTTATTTCAAATATATTACTGGTTATTTAACTGTTATTTGGCATTGTTTAATTTATGCTCCTTTTTAAGGTGTGTATAGTATATGATAATATATTTTATATTATTCATGTTTTTATGAATAATATAACATATATAATACATATATAATAAATATATATACAAATATATTATTACCAGAATTTTATCAGGGATAGGAACATATTACTAAAGAATTAATTTAAGAGGTAGTCAATAAAGTAATTAATTGTTATAAATATATATATCCATATAGTATTATGCTATATATGTATATATTTATTCCAGTATAACTATAAGGGTTTATATATAACACAGTCCCACTTTTACATCAGATTTGGGATAGAAACAAAATATGTTCTTAATCATTTCTTATGACTACATATAAAATATATTTACAACTTTATATGTAATAATTTCTTACATAATTTTAAAGCTTCAGTCTTGTCCTTTCCATACATTTATACAACTGTGATTCATACTCAAGTCTGAAAATAAAAATCTATACACAACCTCTATTTTGGCATCTATACAATCAGGTACTAAATTTATTAATTTGATAGAAGAACTAAACATATACCTAGAAATGTAAACCTTTAAAATTCTAACCTATTGTAAAATAAATTATTTTACAAATCCTATTAACAAGTTCAACTGTAAATTCCATGCACTCAATGCTTAAACATAAGACATTTTCTAATGCAAGAAATCTGAGACATAGTATTAACAGTCATTAATCTTTAACAACTTTTAATTGCTAAACACAGATTCATAAATTTTAGCTTTTAAAGAGCCTATTAATAAGAACTAATCTAAACTTCCTATACATAATTAATTCATATTACATCATGCTGGAAAAACTGATTAAATAAATAATTTTTAGATACAGGAAATTCAACAATTTTCTGGGCAAAAGTAAAATAATTTTACATATCTAGATCATATCTATTCCACATAGCAATTTAGCAGAGAACTGAATTTAAAATTCAATTAATAGTTGCAGAAACTAGGATTTTAAGAGAGCAAATATATTTACTATGACAATGCAGAAACTACTAAATCAACTAGTCTTATTCCAGCTCTTAAATTATTACAGTTTCTTTGTTATAGAAAAAAAATGTATAGAGCAAGATCTCTCAGCTAGATACACCCTAGAACAGAATTTAAAAATTTTCAACTTGAGCTTTAAGCTTCAATCTTGGATTTCTTCCTCAACATGCTTCCAAACTTGCAACACAAAAGACTTCCTCCACATGGCCATAGAAGCTCACCTCCTAGCCTAGGCCATTACATGGCCACCCCCGAGCTTGGGGAAACAAGACAAGGATGGGTTACACTCATACAACACAAGCATAAACATTCAAACACAAATTGGATCATAGATTTTCACATTTTACTCCCTTCCCAAGCTTACACAAAGGACTGTAAATATAGAATACATAGAATGGGTGAAGGTGGAATCTCCTCTTATGGAGACACCTAACTTATAACAAAACAACATTTTATCATGTATTACAAGCCTTGACAAGGCCCTTCCAACCAAACATCTCAAATCTATCAATGACAACAATACCCCTATGGCCCCGAAACAGACATAAGAAGGCTCTCATGGTGCCCATACAACCATGTTCTCATACATAAGGAAATCCCAACTAGGCCCTTCACCCAAGTTCTCCTCAAATCCTCCCAAGGATGAGGAGTGAACTTGCACATGCAACACCACCCAATAACTAGGTGACGAAACCAAAATAAAATCATCCAAAAACATACACCAAAAGGAGATAACAAAAAAAAATTTTATTTATCTTCCACAAAAACTGAATATAAAAGTTTACTAACTGACATACATAGCAGTTTATACAAAATTCAGATTACAAAGAGTTACATCAGTAATTCTTATTTGAAATGATATACATAAACATGCAGGAATTCTGCTTAAGCCCTCCTATAAGATCTATACACTGCCCTTATGACCAACAATATTGCCACAATCTATTTTCCATAAATCTTAATAGCTGCCAACCATTGACCCACACTCATAGTCTTATCCATCTAGATTCCTGTTAAAACCAATAAAAACACAACACACAAGCAAATAGGGCTCAGCATAAATACATAAGTCATAGAACCTCCATGGTATACCTGCAATCATTAGCATCATAATAAACATATTTCATCTACCATATAACTCATTTCAACCAAAACATCATTATCTCATTACAACAATCACATGATAAAGTAGATATAAAAGCATGCTAAAGAGAGATAACTCGCAGTCAGAATTTCAGAAAGATGATGCACATATAATGAGATGTTTAAACACTGAAGAATCATGATTCTGCACCCATGGTTGTGCTCATGACAAATCTCACAGTGCAAGGTAAACTATACTCCCGTTAATAAACTTAACAGTGCACACAACAATCTGTTAATCCGTTTAATAACGTAACAGTACCCGTTGCCCCATACTCCGTTCTAGATCATGCAAATCATAGACATAGGGGAGGCCAATTATCTTTTTAAATTTAAAACCCAACCCAATTAATTTTAAAGGTTATCACTTGTTCACTGAATTGGTTCTCCCAATTCAGCCATCTCATATGTGTTCATCCTCTGAAATTCCTCACAAACACATGCTTACTGAAACAACCAGAAACCATCATGCAAATAGAAATCTATCTATTAAACCACATGACACAACAGCCTGGTAATGGAACAGAACATATATATATATATATATATATATATATATATATATATATATATATATATATATATATATATATATATATATATATATATATATATATATATATATATATATATATATATATATATATATATATATATATATATATATATATACATATATCACATCCCTAATTCCATTTCATACATTTCTTTCTATCCAGCTAACACAATAGCAGATTTAAAGAAAGATTCCAGCTTTAACATTTTATACACAACTTATCCACATAAGATAAATACAATTGTCACCCAATTGACAGTAAAAATAGAACTGTTATCCAGTTTTAATTCAAGTACAAAAGTAACAGAAATAACTCAATTATTTCAAAATTATTTCAAACAGAATTACAATTTTATTTTACAAAATAAACAGAGCTATGTATCATACAAATGACCCGACTAGAAATCACTGAAAGAATTCAATTCCAATTAACTAAACTAATATTTCCTCACAAATTCATTTAAGCTTTCGTATAAAACCAACTCACTAATACACTGAAGATTCGAAATTACTTTCCTTACGTATATGTTCTCATAAGTCAGGCTCAGTTTCTACATATTTAAATCTTCTTAACAACTGCCTTATACCAGAGAAACTCTCCAAAGATTTCATAAACAAACACACAAGAATCAATCAATAGTATGACAACAGCTACAAGATTTATTACCCGAAAAGTCAAAACATGATTCCCAATTTTCTATCAATTTACACTCTCGGGTTCTTCCAGTTCAAAATATATATATATATATAACAACATATTCATAGACCTTGGCACAAAATTCCTATTACATCTTGAGCTTGTTCCACATCACATTCAAACTCCTTTAACATTATCGAATAGAAGTAAAATAGTAACTCAAAACCCCATTAAAATATCGACAACAGATTCCACAATAATATCGACTGTAACAAAAAAAAAACTGATAACTACAGAATAAGTGGTTTAACAATACGAGCACAATCTACAACTACAAACCCTAGTAATTGTCATGGTACATTAACTTAGCCTCTAAACTTCAAGACTTCAACCATGTAATAAGAATTCTGGCCGACAATAATACTTAAGACAATTTTAAACTATGTCTAGCGGTTCCCAAAACATCACTGTTCATACCAAGTGAATTCAAGGTTTGGCAATAGCACAAATAATAACAATATGAATGTATTCCTCATTTAACATGACCTAGTTCTTGCTTAAACAACATTGAAACAATCACTAAAGAAAACTCACAAAAAGTAATCATAATTCATAAAACTAAGTTTAATCCAAATTCCTTGCATTCTTGCGGTTTTTCCTAAACTAAAACTAGTTCAAAATCCATGTTACACATTTTCAGAATGACAAACAAAATACATACTTTTATCTGGTGAATCAAATCCTTAAACCACATTATTTTATAATAACCCTCGAATGAAATACAATCGAATCTACAACATACACTCATATAATTTTCCCTATATCTCTATTGGGATAAAACCCTCAACAAAATCTTGAAAACATGCATTTATACATTCAAACAGAGTTTCCCCAAAAGTATCACTACCCACTGATATAGCAGAGCTTCGAAATCATTTAACAAACATCCTCATACATATATATTTCCTCATTCATCAACACGAAATCTCCACAGAAAGCATTGCTTGAATTAACAGTTGAAATACAAACAACAAACACAGTACAGAGGATAAATAAGGTTAGATGCTGGCCCTGACCTATATAATACCCTTTTGAAACAAAATCCAAGCTCCGGCCAATGCAGAACCCTTCAAACCAGCTGAAAATAGCAACTCCAAAATAGAACATGAAGAAACTATACTACCCTCAAAATAAAGAAATGGCATCCCCATAATGGCCGCACTAACAGCCATGAAAATAGCCATCTCAACCCCTGCAATAAATAGAGAGAGAAACCCCCACAACATGAATTCCATCCTCCATAACCATCGCAACAATGGTAGAATGAAAAACTCGAGAAGAAGATATTATCTTATTAACTGCTCCTCACAAGCCGTAACCAGCCTCCCACACTTGGCAAGCTACGAGCCAAGTATGGTACCAGCTCGCAGTCCAAACACAACATCACACTAAACTTGCGCGTGCAAGAAGTAACTTCCTTAACACATCGAATGCCACCTTAGCCATAATCAATCCCAAAGCTCGGCACTTAACCAACACATTTGCCGATACCAAACACAACTCACAAAACCGCCAACACACCAATGCATCTCCTTCTATGAATAGGGGGAAGATCATACTACGCCAATTTAATATGTACCTAAGTGCGAATATTCACACTTAGGTGCATATTTACTTATATATGTATAAACTTGTTTATACATATATAATATATGATCACGTCTTATTCACATTAGAAGATATGATATCCCAATCATAGATATAGTCCATTTAAACATGGCACATATATAAATATAGACACACACACACACACACACACACACACACAGATATATATATATATATATATATATATATATATATATATATATATATATATATATATATATATATATATTATATATATATATATATATATATATATATATATATATATATATATATATATATATATATATGTTTATATATTTATATATTTATATATATGTTATATATATATATTTTATATACCTATATATATATATATATATATATACATATATATGCATATATCTAATGAAACACATAAAATCTAAAGTTAATACTTAACTGAATATTAACATTATAAAAGGATTACATGATTTCATATAAATAGAGCTACATTAGTTCAGAATTCAGAGTCACATAGAATAACAATATACGTGAAACAACTTGAACATTCATTTCAAAATAGAATTACAAAATAAGTACAATCAGAAAACCATTAAGATCTGAGAACTATACACTCGAAATAAATCCATAATGAAAACAAATTATAACATTAAGTCCTTTAACTAGTAACTAACACACACACAAATAGTACTTAAGACATTAAGAACTGAATTAACAAAACATTCTAACCAACAGAGAATAATCAACTAATACAAAGTTTAAGTTTTCCAGTCTTAACTAAAAACAAATATGACATCAAGAGTATTTCTAAGAAAACACTCAATGAAATAGGGTCAGGCATGACACCCTCCCCCACTAGTCCTTGACTTCCTCCTAGAAGTCAGCAAAGAGGAATGGATGTGCTGCTCTCATCAGATCATAATCTTCCCATGTAGCAGAAGACTCATCATTTGGATCCCATTGGACCCTTACTTTCCTTATTTTTCTGCCACTTAAATCCAGGGTTCTGTCCTGAATAACCCGAATTGGTTCCATCATAATCTGGCCATCTATTACCTGTAGATCATTCCAATAAAGAACATGTGCAATATCAGGATTATATTTACGTAGAACAGAAATATGAAAAACATTGTGAATACGAGATTGTCCCGGTGCTAGAGCTAATTTATAGGCAACTGGTCCAATTCGCTCCAAGATTTCAAAAGGGCCCACAAACTGTGGTGCAAGTTTAGATCCTTTCCCATAATGAATAGGACTCTTCCTAGGTCTCACCCTAAGAAACACTTTGTCACCCACCACAAATTGATGATCAATTCTATGCTGATCTGCATACTTTTTCTGTCTGTCCTGGGCAGTAAAAAGGTGTTCTCTGATTCTCTTCACCTGCTGTTCCATTTCCAGCAATAGCTCAGGTCCTAAAAGTACTCTGTCATCCAAGTTATCCCAACTCAAGGGCGTTCTGCAAGGTCTTCCATACAGAGCCTGAAATGGAGCCATTCCTATAGAACTGTGGTAACCATTGTTGTAAGCAAATTCCACAAGATGCAGATACTCTTCCCACTTGTTCTGCCTGTCCATTACGTACATTCTGAGCATGTCTTCTAGAATTTGGTTGACACGTTCAGTTTGTCCATCCGTTTCAGGATGATAGGTGGAACTAAAATTCAGTTGAGTACCTAGATCCCGTTGCAAAGACCTCCAAAAAGAAGAAGTAAATACTAGATCCCTATCAGAAATTATCTTTTTGGGAATCCCGTGCAATCTGACCACTTGCTCCATATAAATCCTGGCCACCGAAGAGGCATTGTAGGTAGACCTAATCGGAATGAAGTGAGCTACCTTAGTCAAGCGGTCCACTATAACCATGATTGCATCATGTCGTCTAGCAGTAAGTGGTAACCCAACAATAAAATCAATAGAAATGGTATCCCACTTCCATTCTGGAACACTATGAGACTGAAGTAACCCCGCTAGATGTTGATGTTCAGATTTAACCCTCTGGCATTCCAAACATCTAGCCAAAAAATTGGCTACATCCCTTTTCATTCCTGGCCAATAGTAATGCCGCTTGAGGTCAACAAGCATTTTCTTGACACCTGGATGAGCTGAATATGGTGCTTTATGGGCTTCAACCATGACCAAATCACGCAAGCTTCCTATAATAGGAACATAAATACTGCCCTGATAGACTAATAGCCCCTCCGAATTGATGGAATATCCCTCAAACCGACCTTCCATCAAACTACCACTATCAATTATAGCCTTAACTTCTGAATACCATTGATCTGCTGACAAGTTCTGCAGAATTTTCTCCTTCAAATCCACCGTTAAGATCAAGGAAATAATCTCATGACGCCTCCTACTAAGAGCATCAGCTACTACATTTTCTTTTCCTTGAACATATTTTACCTCAAAATCATATTCACACAAAAACTCCATCTATCTTCACTGCCTAGCATTGAGGTTGGGCTGTGTGAACAAATACTGCAGACTTCTATGATCAGTATGTAACTCAAAATGTTGACCGAGAAGAAAATGTCTCCACTTAGTCAAAGCGTGCATAACTGCTGCCAATTCTAAGTCATGAGTGGGATAATTAACTTCATGATTCTTGAGTTTCCTAGATTCATAGGCTATCACCCGGCCATCCTGCATCAAAACTGCTCCAATGCCGTCTAAAGAAGCATCCGTACACACTACAAATTCCTTCAAAGGATCAGGCACTACCAAAAATAGGAGCACTAGTCAAGCATTCCTTAAGTTTATGAAATGCCACCTCGCACTCTTCCGTCCAAGCAAACTTTTCCTTTTTCCTTTGCAAGGAAGTAATAGGATGATCAATTTTAGAGAAATTGGACACAAATCTTCGATAATAGCTTGCCAAACCCATGAAACTACAGACTTCTGACACATTGGTTGGAGCTGGCCAATTTATAATAGCCTGGGTCTTGGAAGGATCAATAGCTATCCCATCCCCTGAAATGATATGACCTAAATAGCAAATCTCCTTCTTAAAGAACTCACATTTCGCTAAATTAGCATAAAGCTTGTTCCTTCGGAGACAATCCAGAATTTGCTCGAGATGTTGCTCATGCTCTTCAATAGAGTTAGAATACACCAGAATATCATCCAAGAAAACTACAACAAATTTGTCCAGATACTCTCTGAGTACATTATGCATCAAATTCATGAAGACTGAAGGTGCATTAGTCAACCCGAATGGCACTACGGTAAATTCATACTGTCCATATCTGGTACGAAAAGCTGTCTTATGAATATGTGACTCCTGGATTCTAAGTTGATGATATCCCGATTTAAGATCAATCTTTGAGAAGATACGAGCACCCTTGACCTAATCAAACAAGTCATCAATCCTAGGCAAAGGATACCTGTTCCGGATAGTAACTTTGTTCAATTGCCGGTAGTCAATACAAAGTCTCAAGGAGCCATCCTTCTTCTTAACAAAGATAACTGGTGCACCCCAAGGTGATACACTAGGACATACCAGTCCTTTACCCAAAAGCTCTTCTAACTGAATTTTAAGTTCATTCAATTCTTGCGCTGTCATGCGGTATGGAGCTTTGGAAATTGGTTCAGTTCCAGGTACCAAATCAATTCGGAAATCAATTTCCCTTTTAGGGGGTACGCCAGGAATCTCTTCCACAAAAACATCAGAAAACCTCTGCAACACTGGATGATCAAGAGAAGCGTCTCCTGCAACAACATCCTCCACATCATTCACAGTGATAGCGAATAACTTGCAGCCTTTTCGGACACACCTTACCAATTGCTTGGCAGAAATGGTTCTGACTGAGATAGGTCTTTTTACCCCAACAATAATCTTGGGTGCCCCCAAGTCATCAACACACTTGACCACTTTGCCCAAACAATCGATCACTGCTTGATGTTGTTCAAGCCAATCCATACCCAGAACTATATCATAGGATCCCAATGAATTACCCTAAGATCCACTGAAGTAGTAAAGGATTCCAACTGAACCTTGCAACCTAGAGCTATTACCCCAGCCTCTACTCGAGACCCCGAAGCTAACTCCACTTGCCATAAGATATTAGCTCTAACCACTGGAATACCACTCTGTGTAGCTAAGCTAGATGAAATAAAGGAATCTGTAGCACCAGAATCAAATAAAATGGATATCTCCTTACCTTGCATTTTACCTCTGGCCTCAATGACTGTGTTCTAATGCTCTGCCTGCTTCTGATCCAAGGCTGCAAATACACGGTGGTTTCGTGCAGAATCACTCACCGTAGCCTCTGACCTGGGTGGATAAACCTCTGATCTCGGTTTGACCAAACTAGGACATTGAGCCTGATAATGTCCTTGCTGCCCACAATGGAAACACGTTACAGACCTCTTGAAATCTCTGCTCTGAGAAAGTGTACTACTCTAAATACTCTACGATTGCTGAGGAGGTTTAAATTGATCAGACCCCCTATTGTTCCTGTTAGATGATGTGGGTTTGTCAAACTTTCTCTTTTTGAACTTTCCACCAGAAAATCCAGATTTGAGGTTGCCTTGAGACTGCTTTGGACTACTGAAGTCACTCTGAATAGGCGGATTCACACTTGCTTTAGGGAATGACCCATGGTATCCTGACTTCATCTCAATAAGCTTGGCTCTCTCAGAAGCCTCCTGCATAGTCATAGGTTTAAAGGTCCTCACCTCTTCACCTATTTTGGGATTGAGTCCCCTGATGAAATGCTGTACCAAAGCCTTATTGTCCTCCATCCACCCTGAGTATTTCTTGAGTTCGTAGAACCTTCGTTCATAGGTCTCTACTAAAGTACCCTTCTGCAAAATATTGAAGAACTCTTCTGCATGGGCTCGCTGCCACTACTCAGACATAAACCTCTCCTTGAAACGTTCAAGAAAAAGTTCCCACGTCACCTGAGAAATATCAATACCCAATTTATCCAACTCTTGCTCCCACCAAATAGAAGCAAAATTCCTGAGCTGCATCACTGTCCACCGCACTTTCACATTGCTCTGGTAACGGTGCAAAATAAAACAACGCTCGATGTTCAACAACCAAGCTTCTGCTGCGGTACCTTCTTCAGTCCCATAAAATGGTGGTCCTTTAATCTTGGACAGATCTTTTATCTGTGCCCTGACAATAGGATCTTCCTCAATAAGAGGACCATTAGCATGAACCTGAGGCACTGGAGGATTTACTCCCCCTCCTGGAATATGGTTATTAGCCTCAATATTATCCAGCCGATTCAAAATTCGTTGGAGAACATTAGCATGAGGATCCCCTTGTTCATCCTGATTGACACCTTGCCCGATGGGCTTATTTCCATCCGCATCCTGGTGTCTGGGAATTCTACCACGGCCCCTGCCTCTGCCTCTGCCTCTTTCGACATTAGCATTGACTGGGTCACCGCGTCCCTGAGCTCCTCTTGTAAGGGGAGGCATACTAGCAACCTGAGACAAACAACTACCGTTAAAAGACTACACAACAAGCGAACTAAACCCTTAACCCGAAAGTCCTAGTTAAAGAAACCAGGGCTCTGATACCAAATGCAACACCACCCAATAACTAGGTGACAAAACCAAAATAAAATCATCCAAAAACATACACCAAAAGGAGATAACAAAAAAAAATTTATTTATCTTCCACAAAAACTGAATATAAAAGTTTACTAACTGACATACATAGTAGTTTATACAAAATTTAGATTACAAAGAGTTACATCAGTAATTCTTATTTGAAATGATATACATAAACATGCAAGAATTCTGCTTAAGCCCTCCTATAAGATCTATACACTGCCCTTATGACCAACAATATTGCCACAATCTGTTTTCCATAAATCTTAACAGCTGCCAACCATTGACCCACACTCATAGTCTTATCCATCTAGATTCCTATTAAAACCAATAAAAACACAACACACAAGCAAATAGGGCTCAGCATAAATACATAAGTCATAGAACCTCCATGGTATACCTGCAATCATTAGCATCATAATAAACATATTTCATCTACCATATAACTCATTTCAACCAAAACATCATTATCTCATTACAACAATCACATGATAAAGTAGATATAAAAGCATGCTAAAGAGAGATAACTCACAGTCAGAATTTTAGAAAGATGATGCACATATAATGAGATGTTTAAACACTGAAGAATCATGATTCTGCACCCATGGTTGTGCTCATGACAAATCTCACAGTGCAAGGTAAACTGTACTCCCGTTAATAAACTTAACAGTGCACACAGCAATCTGTTAATCCGTTTAATAACGTAACAGTACCCGTTGCCCCATATTCCGTTCTAGATCACGCAAATCATAGACATAGGGGAGGCCAATTATCTTTTTAAATTTAAAACCCAACCCAATTAATTTTAAAGGTTATCAGTTGTTCACTGAATTGGTTCTCCCAATTTAGCCATCTCATATGTGTTCATCCTCTGAAATTCCTCACAAACACATGCTTACTGAAACAACCAGAAACCATCATGCAAATAGAAAATCTATCTATTAAACCACATGACACAACAGCCTGGTAATGGAGCAGAACAATATATATATATATATATATATATATATATATATATATATATATATATATATATATTATATATATATATATATATATATATATATATATATATATATATATATATATATATATATATATATATATATATATATATATATATCACATCCCTAATTCCATTTCATACATTTCTTTCTATCCAGCTAACACAATAGCAGATTTAAAGAAAGATTCCAGCTTTAAACATTTTATACACAACTTATCCACATAAGATAAATACAATTGTCACCCAATTGACAGTAAAAATAGAACTGTTATCCAATTGTAATTCAAGTACAAAAGTAACAGAAATAACTCAATTATTTCAAAATTATGTCAAACAGAATTACAATTTTATTTTTACAAAATAAACAGAGCTATGTATCATACAAATGACCCGACTAGAAATCACTAAAAGAATTCAATTCCAATTAACTAAACTAATATTTCCTCACAAATTCATTTAAGCTTTCGTATAAAACCAACTCACTAATACACTGAAGATTCGAAATTACTTTCCTTACGTATATGTTCTCATAAGTCAGGCTGAGTTTCTACATATTTAAATCTTCTTAACAACTGCCTTATACCAGAGAAACTCTCCAAAGATTTCATAAACAAACACACAAGAATCAATCAATATTATGACAACAACTACAAGATTTCTTACCCGAAAATTCAAAACATGATTCCCAATTTTCTATCAATTTACACTCTCGGGTTCTTCCAGTTCAAAATATATATATATATAACAACATATTCATAGACCTTGGCACAAACTTCCTATTACATCTCGAGCTTGTTCCACATCACATTCAAACTCCTTTAACATTATCGAATAGAAGTAAAACAGTAACTCAAAACCCCATTAAAATATCGACAACAGATTCCACAATAATATCGACTGTAACAAAAAAAAAAATCGATAACTACAGAATAACTGGTTTAACAATACGAGCACAATCTACAACTATGAACCCTAGTAATTGTCATGGTACATTGACTTAGCCTCTAAACTTCAAGACTTCAACCATGTAATAAGAATGCTCGCCGACAACAATACTTAAGACAATTTTAAACTATGTCTAGCGGTTCCCAAAACATCACTGTTCATACCAAGTGAATTCAAGGTTCGGCAATAGCACAAATAATAACAATATGAATGTATTCCTCATTTAACACGACCCAGTTCTTGCTTAAACAACATTGAAACAATCACTAAAGAAAACTCACAAAAAGTAATCATAATTCATAAAACGAAGTTTAATCCAAATTCCTTGCATTCTTGCGGTTTTTCCTAAACTAAAACTAGTTCAAAATCCATGTTACACATTTTCAGAATGACAAACGAAATACATACTTTTATCTGGTGAATCAAATCCTTAAATCACATTATTTTATAATAACCCTCGAATGAAATACAATCAAATCTACAACATACACTCATATAGTTTTCCCTATATCTCTATTGGGATAAAACCCTCAACAAAATCTTGAAAACATGCATTTATACATTGAAACAGAGTTTCCCCAAAAGTATCACTACCCACTGATATAGCAGAGCTTCGAAATCATTTAACAAACATCCTCATACATATATATTTCCTCATTCATCAACATGAAATCTCGACAGAAAGCATTGCTTGAATTAACAGTATAAATACAAACAACAAACATAGTACAGAGGATAAATAAGGTTAGATGCTGGCCCTGACCTATATAATACCCTTTTGAAACAAAATCCAAGCTCCGGCCAACGCAGAACCCTTCAAACTAGCCAAAAATAGCAACTCCAAAATAGAACATGAAGAAACTATACTGCCCTCAAAATAAAGAAATGGCATCCCCATAATGGCTGCACTAACAGCCATGAAAATAGCCATCTCAACCCCTGCAATAAACAGAGAGAGAAACCCCCACAACATGAATTCCATCCTCCATAACCATCGCAACAATGGCAGCATGAAAAACTCAAGAAGAAGATATTATCTCATTAACTGCTCCTCACAAGCCGTAACCAGCCTCCCACACTTGGCAAGCTGCGAGCCAAGTATGGTACCAGCTCGCAGTCCAAACACAAAATCACACTGAACTTGCGCGTGCAAGAAGTAACTTCCTTAACACATCGAATGCCACCTTAGCCATAATCAATCCCAAAGCTCGGCACTTAACCAACACATTTGCCGATACCAAACACAACTCACAAAACTGCCAACACACCAATGCATCTCCTTCTATGAATCGGGGGAAGATCATACTACGCCAATTTAATATGTACCTAAGTGCGAATATTCACACTTAGGGGCATATTTACTTATATATGTATAAACTTGTTTATACATATATAATATATGATCACCTCTTATTCACATTAGAAGATATGATATCCCAATCATAGATATAGTCCATTTAAACATGGCACATACATAAATAGACACACACACACACACACACACACACACACACACACACACACATATATATATATATATATATATATATATATATATATATATATATATTTATATATTTATATATTTATATATTTATATATATGTTATATATATATATATATATATATATATATATATATATATATATATATATATATATATATATATTTATATATTTAATATATTTATATATATGTTATATATATATATATATATATATATATATATATATATATATATATATATATATATATATATATATATATATATATATATATATATATATATATATATATATATATATATATATATATATATATATACCTATATATATATATACATATATATGCATATATCTAATGAAACACATAAAATCTAAAGTTAATACTTAACTGAATATTAACATTATAAAAGGATTACATGATCTCATATAAACAGAGCTACATTAGTTCAGAATTCAGAGTCACATAGAATAACAATATACGTGAAACAACTTGAACATTCATTTCAAAACAAAATTAAAAAATAAGTACAATCAGAAAACCATTAAGATCTGAGAACTATACACTCGAAATAAATCCATAATGAAAATAGATTATAACATTAAGTCCTTTAACTGGTAACTAACACACACACAAACAGTACTTAAGACATTAAGAACTGAATTAACAAAACATTCTAACCAACAGAGAATAATCAACTAATACAAAGTTTAAGTTTTCCAGTCTTAACTAAAAACAAATATGACATCAAGAGTATTTCTAAGAAAACACTCAATGAAATAGGGTCAGGCATGATAGCACACCCATAAACATGAAGCCATTCAAGAAGACAAACAAGTTTGAAAGAAAATTCACAAAAAGAAACCAAACAATATGATAATTCACACAAGGTAATACAATTCACAAATTTCACTTAGTAAATTTCTTCCAAAGCATATACAAAATAATCACAAGATAGGTAAGCACCAACCTCCTCCTAAGCAAGGCTAAATGAAGAATTGAAGATGAGCTCCTCTTGACTCGAAGCTTGCTATCCTTCTCAATCTACTAGTCCAAACCTCTCTAGATCACCTCTCATTCTCTCCAAATCTCACATAGACAAAAATAAACAAGTGTCTTTCCTAAGTCTCTCTCCCCTAAAGTCATTCAAACATTGTTCTCTCATCTCCCTTCCTAAAACAATTAGGTTTCTAGATCCTAGACAAGATGACACTTGCCGTTACTAAAGGTATGGAATGAATTTCAACACATGAAAAGGTGAGACATCCTAGATAGCATTTACATTTTCGTTCATATAAAAAATGACCTATTTGGAGAGGCAAAAAGGTGGCCTAATAAAGTGGAAAAAGAAGAAATAAGCCCCGTAACCCAAGTACTAGCCTTGGAACACCAAAATCTAACCTAAACCACACCCTGGGACTCCACAGAACCTCTCAAAAAACCCAGTTAATCATGCATCCGAGAATAGAGTATTGGTTTCCTAATTCTTGGTTCTTCAAACCACCTACTGAGCTTAGGAATACTCAAAACCAACTAAGGAGAGGGTGGGGTCCTTATTCCACTCAAGCATGCCACATCATCACCAAGGTGTCAAGTGACACCTCACTAAAGCACACATCACAAACACATTTAGCATGCTTGGTAGATAAGTACATTTATATATTTTCACAAAAATAAAAATTTACTTACAAACATACATTTACAAACATTGTCAACCACATACACACATGCATGATGTTTACAAATAAAATCATGATATGATGAGGTCGTTCTCTTCTTAGAGTCGACCTTAGTTTCAAACTGATTGCACTTAGATCATTTCTTGTTTCCTCAAATTTACAACCATGACCATGTTCCTGCACACTCAATTTTTGATGTCAGTATATCATAAAATCTTTGCATTGATAATCATTCAAAAATGAAGTATTAACATCTAAACTTGACAATATATGTGTGTGTGTGTGTGTGTGTGTGTTGGAAATAATTGTCTAAAGAAAATTGCTACTCAAATTATGTATTGTCTCTGATGTCACACAATGTCATAGTCTGCAGCATTCAGTACCTACCAAGCTCAGTCGGTCTGCCTGGCAGTAAAATTAGTGCTTACCGAGTTCACTCGCTTATCAAAGAAAAATCAGCATGTATCAAGTTCACTCGGTTATCAACAAAAATTTAGTGTTTATCGAGTTCAATCGGTTGTCGAAGAAAAGATAGCATCTACTGAGTTCAGTCAGTTATCGAAGAAGAAGGATTATCAGTGTTTACCGAGTTCCCTTGGTCTCCAAAAGATTGTAGAAAGTTATGGTCACTGAGCACTGTTGGCCCTTGAAGGATTTTTGCAAATAAAGTTTGCTTAATTCAGCCGACTGTTATACTAACTAATGCCGATTCGACAAATCTTAAATCATATAAATAAAAGGTCATATGTGAAAAATAAAAAGAGATATATAGCAGAAGATATATAGAAGAAAGATAGGAAAGGTGTGTGCGAAATTGTGAAGGATGATCAGATATCCTTGAGGAGTAGTAGAGATATATTCAATCAGGAAGGATCACACTTATACAGAATAGAGATCTGTAATCAGCAAGGCAGTTGCATAATTATACAGGTCATTTTCATTGTTACCTTTTTACCATTGTAACAGTGAATTCTAAATCTCTTAACCAAGTTGGTTTAACAACCATATTGTAAATCCTCTAACAAGGTGACAATTCCATTGAATTGTTTTCAAGACCTCTTACCAGGCCACTCCTAGCAGGGTGATTAAATCCTCTAACAAGGTCACACCTAACAGTGTGTTTTGTAACCTTTTACCAGGTTGGCTTCTAACCGGCATCACTTTAGAAAAGTGAAAATCAGTATCTAGATACATTGGTGATTTTTTCCATATTGGGTTTCCACGTTAAATTATGTGTCTCTTGTGTTCTTAATAGTTATCTTAATCATATACAAGTGGTGATGAATATCTAAAGATAATTTACTAATACTTTCTGCATCTACAAAGTTACTGCAATCTATTTACCGAGTGTTAAACAGATAATATTCATTAAGATATCCTAAGGATCTGGAAAGAAATAATTGTTAAGTGTTTTATGGTTGACTGATTCACCCCCCCCCTCTCAGTCACTTCATCCATATTCCATCAATTGGTATCAGAGCTTTTGGTGCTTGCAGGAAGGTTTCAAGGACCTAAGCTAAAGATCAGGATGTCTTACAAGAGAGAAATTCCAAAGCTCAACAGAGATAAATTTTTAGCATGGCAAGGTCTCATGAGACTTCATCTGGCTTCCATTGGTGATTCAGGATGCAATTACATTGATGAAGAATACACAGTCCTACTGGCGCATTAACTGTTGAAGACATTGCAGAGAAAAGGAATCATAACACCATGATGATAGACATTGCATCAGCTCTCAGCTATGAAGAATTTGATGAAATTAAAGAATGCACTACTGCATATGAAATGTGGATCAATCTGAAGAAAATATATGGTGGTGATGCAAATGTGAAAAGAGCCAAAGCAGAAAGCCTAAGAGGACAGTTTGACAAGATCAATATGAAAGAAGATGAAAACATTGCAAAATATGTTGAAAGGATCAAAGCAAGTGTTAGTGCAATTAGAGCTTCTGGAGAACAATCTCAGATGAAATTGTTATAAGTAAGGTACTCAGAACATTACTCCCTATCTATGCAATAAGAGTATCAGCTATTCAAGAAAGAAGATGTGAAACAAACCACAATATAACTTTGGATGCTTTAGTTGGAAGATTGACAGCCTTTGAATTAGACAACTATGACAACTATGTTCCAAATTCCAAAAATATTGAGTCAGCATTTGAAGCCAAGGTTTCACTAAGGAAGAACAAGAAAATAAAAGAAGTTCAGTCAGAAAGTGAAGAAGTATCAGAAGAAAGTTCTGATAGTGATCTTGAAATTGTAGAAGCATTACTTGCAAAGAAGTACTCTAAAGGGAAAGGTAAATATAAAGGTAAAACTCTTTAATCTATTTTTCATGTGAAGAAATTGGACATATTGCAGCTAGGTGCCCAAACAAGTAGACCAAGGAAGAGAAGAGAAGTCACAAGTACTATGGCAAAAAGAATTTCAAATCATTCAAGGACAAAGGTAAGAAAACATGTTTTATGGCTAAAGATTATGATGATAGTGAAGAAGAAATTGTCTTTATTGCTATAAAAGATGAATCTGATGATGATGAAGATAAGATGGCACTTATTTCTCATATAAGGAAAGATGATATATGGATAATAGATAGTGGATGTTCACACCACATGACTGGTGACAAGACAAAATTTGAATACCTAGAAGACTATGATAGTGGCAATGTAAGATTTGGAAACAATGAACCTTGTTGTATAAAAGGAAAAGGAAGAATCTCATTAACCAAAGAACTCATATGTGATAATGCTTATTGGGTTCAAGGACTAAAACATAATCTTCTAAGTGTAGCACAACTAATCAACACTGGTTTCAAGGTTGAATTCATGAATAGTCAAGCAAGGCTGCTGGATGAAAAAGAAAAACTCATTGGATCAGGCAAACAAACAAAATGTAACTTATTTTATCTTAATCTCAGTGAATATTCATGTTTTATTTCTCAAATTGAAGAAAGTTGGCTATGGCACAAAAGGTTATGTCATGTGAATTTTGATAACATGATAAAAATAAGAAAATTCAAGAAGGTAAGAGGCATTCCTACGTTGAAGAAACCTGATACTGGTCTATGTAAGAATTGTCAGATTGGCAAAATGAGTAAGACTAGTTTTAAGAGTAAGAACTATCAGTCTAAAGATATTTGGAAATTGTGCATACTGATTTATGTGGACCTATTGGAATACAAAGCTATACTGGAGATAAATTCTTTATTCTTTTCGTTGATGATTATTCTAGAATGATGACTGTTATGTATTTAAGAGAAAAGTCAGAAGCATTTGAAAAGTTCAAATGATACTTGGCAAGAGTGGAAAAGGAAACAGGGAAAAGATTGAAATGCTTAAGATCAGACAGAGGTGGTGAATTCATCTCCCATGATTTTAACAACTTTTGCATTGAAAGGGGAATCAAAAGACAAGTATCAGCTCCTAGAACTCCTGAGCAGAATGGAATAGCAGAAAGAAGAAACAGATCTATTATGGATTGTGCAAGGACTCTAATGATAGAAAAAAAAATCGCTATAAAGTACTGGAAGAAGCTATCAGCACTTCAGTTCATACCTTGAACCGAGTACAATTGAAGAAAGACACATTCAAAACTCCTTATGAATTATGGTATGGCTATAAACCTAATGTAAGTTACATGAAAGTATTTGGTAGCAAGTGTTATATCTTAAAAGAATCCAAAAGAAATAAATTTGATGTGAAAAGTGATGAAGGAATATTCCTAGGATATTCTAGCAAAAGTAAGGCATACAAATGTCTGAACTTATCTACTCACAAAGTCATAGAAAGTATACATGTAAAATTTGATGAGTTTGTAGAAAAGACTGAAGAAGAAAGCAAAAGGGAACCTGAGAACTACAAGAGATTCGTTTACATTGAACCTGAAACACTGCCAGACACAACTATCAATGAGGAAACTATATCTACCGAGCCTAGCATAGTAACTGAGTCACGGAAGAAGTTCAAACCGAGTCACGGGAAGAAGTTCAAACCGAGTCACAAGAAGAAATTCAAACCGAGTCTCAGCTTGAAGTTACCGAGCAAATATCTATCGAGCCTGAGCAACCTGAAGAAGAGATCCTAGAAGACAACAACATGAATCATTCAAAAAGCAAGGAACCTATACTAGCCAAATATGTCAGAAGACATCATACACCAGATCAAATCATTGGAAACAAATCAGATGGTACTATGACAAGAAGCAAGCTAAAAGGTACATGTCTACTTACTGATTTTGAACCTAGAAATATCAAAGATGCATTGAAAAATGAAAGTTGGATTGAAGCAATGAATGAAGAATTAGAACAAATACAAAAGAACAAAACATGGACTCTTGTACCTAGACTTAAAGATAAGAATGTAATTGGAACAAAATGGGTATTCAGGAATAAGCTGAATGAAGACGGTCAAGTATCTAGAAACAAAGCTAGATTGGTATGTAAAGGTTATTCTCAAGAAGAAGGTATAGATTATGGTGAAACTTTTGCTCCTGTTGCAAGATTAGAAGGTGTAAGAACTCTACTTGCTTATGCAACACATAAAGGATTTAAGGTATATCAGATGGATATAAAATCTGCATTTCTCAATGGAATTCTTGATGAAGAAGTCTACATTGAACAACCTGAAGGTTTTGTTGATCCAGATAAAAAAGACATGGTCTGCAGGTTACACAAAGCATTGTATGGTTTGAAACAAGCTCCTAGAGCATGGTATGAAAGACTCCATAACTATCTGATTCAGATTAATTTCAAAAGAGCCAATGATAACAGCAATCTGTATATTAAAGAAGGACCGGATGACAAAATTGTATTGGCAGAAATATTTGTAGATGATACTATATTTACAGGGAATGATGATCAGTGCAAAGAATTTTCAGAGCAAATGAACAAAGAATTTGAAATGTCTATGTTTGGTTTAATAAAATTCTTTGTTGGTCTTCAAATTCAGCAAAGCAAGAATGGTATATACATTACTCAATCTAAATACATTAAGGAAATACTTAAGAAGTTTGGTATGGAAGATTCAAAACCAGTTGGTACACCCATGTGTATTGGACTGAAACTTACCAAAAATGATGATTCAAAAGAAGTAGATCAGACCTTATACCGATCTATGATTGGAAAATTGCAGTATGTAGTACATACAAGACCTGATATTGCCTTAGCAGTCAGTATAGTAGCTAGATTCTCAGCAAAACCTAAGGAAAATCATATGATGGAAATCAAAAGAATCTTAAGATACTTAAGAGGAACTGAAGAATATGGTTTGTGGTATAAATTTGGAGGCAATCTAGACTTAAAAGTGTTTACTGATGCTAATTGAGAAGGCAACATTGACGACAGAAAAAGTACAAGTGGTGGAGCATTTTTTCTTGGAAAAAGACTGGTATCCTGGACCAGTAAAAAGCAAAATTGCACATCTCAATCCACAGCTGAAGCAGAATATGTTGCTGCTGCAGTAAATTGTTCAAATATTGTTTGGTTTAAACAGTTATTACAAGGTATGAAGGTTGAAATCAAAGAACCAGTTGTTATATTTTGTGACAATACTAGTGCAATAAACATTTCAAAGAATCCAGCAATGCATTCCAAAACCAAGCGCATTGCTATTAAATATCACTTTGTCAGAGAATTGGTGCAGGACAAGGAAATCAGATTAGAATATATTCATACAAAAGAGCAAATTGTAGACATTTTCACCAAACCATTACCTAAGAATGCATTTGTGTATCTAAGAGGTAAGTTAGGGGTCATTCCCCTATCTGAGGCTCACTAAATATAGTTTTAATGATGCATCAACTAGAACATGATTGAAAATCAACCAGTTGATGCAGCATATTCAAGGAATCATTGCATATGAATCAGTACTTGAGGTACATTAGTTTACACCGGTAATATGTGAATTGTCTTTGGCATGTGTTGTCAAAGAGGGAGTGTTTGCTATGTCTTTGCTATTACTTCAAGAAATTTTCAATAGTCAGAGGAAGAGTTTTCAAGAAACAGGAAGTTTG
Source organism: Chamaecyparis obtusa (assembly GCA_027943335.1). Taxonomy (NCBI): domain Eukaryota; kingdom Viridiplantae; phylum Streptophyta; class Pinopsida; order Cupressales; family Cupressaceae; genus Chamaecyparis; species Chamaecyparis obtusa. The sequence goes on from BSBK01007687.1 coordinate 118,803, forward strand.
CTGACAGAGGGAGATTTGAATCTGAACCGAGCTAATTCTTTCAAAATTTCTTATGCTATGACATATTGTGTTGCCATCAATGCCAAAGAGGGAGATTGTTGGAAACAATTGTCTGAAGAAAATTGCTACTCAAATTATGTATTGTCTCTGATGTCAGACAATGTCATAGTCCGCAGCATTCAGTACCTACCGAGCTCAGTCGGTCTGCCTGGTAGTAAAATTAGTGCTTACCGAGTTCACTCGGTTATCAAAGAAAAATCAGCATGTACCGAGTTCACTCGATTATCAAAGAAAATTCAGTGTTTACCGAGTTCAGTCAGTTGTCAAAGAAAAGATAGCATCTACCAAGTTCAGTCAGTTATCGAAGAAGAAGGATTATCAGTGTTTACCGAGTTCCCTCGGTCTCCAAAAGATTGTAGAAAGTTATGGTCACCGAGCACTGTCGACCCTTGAAGGATTTTTGCAAATAAAGTTTTCTTAATTCAACCGACTGTTATACTAAGTAATGCCAATTTGACAAATCTTAAATCATATAAATAAAAGGTCAAATGTGAAAAATAAAAAGAGATATATAGCAGAAGATATATAGAAGAAAGATAGGAAAGGTGTGTGCGAAATTGTGAAGGATGATCAGATATCCTTGAGGAGCAGCAGAGATATATTCGATCAGGAAGGATCACACTTATACAGAACAGAGATCTATAATCAGCAAGGCAGTTGCATTATTATATAGGTCATTTTCATTGTAACCTTTTTACCATTGTAACAGTGAATTCTAAATCTCTTAACCGAGCTAGTTTAACAACCATATTGTAAATCCTCTAACAAGGTGACAATTCCATTGAATTGTTTTCAAGACCTCTTACCAGGCCACTCCTAGCAGGGTGATTAAATCCTCTAACAAGGTCACACCTAACAGTGTGTTTTGTAACCTTTTACCGGGTTGGCTTCTAACCGGGCATCACTTCAAAAAAGTGAAAATCAGTATCTAGATACATTGGTGGTTTTTCCCATATTGGGTTTCCACGTTAAATTTTGTGTCTCTTGTGTTCTTAATAGTTATCTTAATCATATACAAGTGGTGATGAATATCTAAAGATAATTTACTAATACTTTCTGCATCTACAAAGTTACTGCAATCTATTTACCGAGTGTTAAATAGATAATATTCATTAAGATATCCTAAGGGATCTGGAAA
>BSBK01007688.1:0-80625 GCA_027943335.1 Chamaecyparis obtusa
ATTCAATATGGACATTTTATTGTTCAGTTTCAAATATAATGCTAAGTTAATGTGGAGACTATTATTTGATTGGATTTGTGATGGATAAAGTATTGTGATCTTTTCTTCTTCTGAGAATCATCATGTTTAAGAATGTATGTTAAGGAAAACGAGAACATGGTTTTAAATGGATTTCAGATTGCTGTTTCAATTTTACAAATTGATGCAATAGAAATGGAGTGTTAGTGAAATTGTGTAATGTAGTTCATTCCACTGCTTTCATTAATTGCTAGATCAAGTGTTTTTGAGATAATGCAAGTATGATCCTTAGATTGGGGGTTGACACTAGTCTAGTACCTTGTGGTGATAGAATTTTTGTTAGTTGTGACTGACACTAGTCTATATCCTTATGGGAAAGAATTTTTGTCAGTTGTTTAATTAAGTGATAATTATAAATTCAAGGGATATGGGTTTCAATTAACAAGATAAAACATTATGGTTTCATCAGACATAATGGAGTACTACGAGGTTTCCTTATGGATACATTGCGTAGGTCCTTATGTGGACACCCATGAACTATTGGATCATTACTTTGTCATTTTCTTTGTGAGTTTATTTTTGTTAGAAAGAGATTCAGTGCTTGATGTATTTGGTGTAACAAAATGGAATTATGTTATTAGATTTCAATAACATCTATTTGTTAATCTGCATAATTGTTATATTATACTGACTTTTATGGTTGCAAAATTTTGAAGATGATTCATTATCTTAATCAATGTGACTGAGCCCTGTTTGCATTTACACTTGTGTTTACTTTTGATTTTCAGGTTTAGATGGATAAATCAATGAGTATGGGATAGTGGATAGCAGTTGTTAAGATTTATGGGAAGCAGATCATTTCTTGGTTTTTAGTTATCAAAAATATTCGTAGAATGTAAAGGATTGGTTAAGAAGGAAATTTTGTTTTGAAGCTAAGTCTTTGAATAAAGAGTATTCTTATTAGTCTGATGTAATTCAGTTGAAAACTATAAGCTCTTAGAAGTAGTTACTATGATTATATGTTCCAGTTTGTAATTTAAAAAAAAAATTTAATTACTATGGTTCCATGTGGCTTGTTTATGGTTGTTTCTTCTTTAGTTTCATCTTTTATCTTTAAGTATAGATGGGGTGTTACATTTGGTATCAGAGCCAAGTTTAAACACTCAAGGCTTGAGGGTTTAAAAGAAAAAGGGTTTTTATCATTATGCTTCCGTTAGTGATTTTTATTGATCTTTTCTATAGGATTTCAAGCATGCCTCCTGTTACATGAGGAGCACAAAGACGTGGTGACCCAGTTGATGCTGATTTAGGTAGAGGTAGGGGTGGATGACATGGTCATGGTCATGGCTGAGGAAGAGGACATGGTCGCCAAGGAATACTTGGTGATGAACAAGTTGATCCTTTAATAGGAATGGATCAGGAAGATCGAGAGGTACCATAGGTTGAAGTTCTCCAATGGATCCTTGATAGGTTGGATAACATTGAAGCAAGGAACAATGTTCTAGATGGTGTAGCAAATGCTCATGTTATACGAGTCCCTGTAGCAGAAGATCCTGTTATCAGGACTCAGTTAAAAGACCTTTCTAAGCTCAAAGGACCATATTTCAATGGAACAGAGGATGGTGCTGAAGCTAAAGCATGGCTCTTGAACATCGAAAGATGTTTTATTCTCCATGATTATCACAGCAATGTGAAGGTTCATTTTACCATAATGCAGCTAAGATCCTTTGCTTCCATATGGTGGAATATGGAACTAGAGCAACTTGGAATTATTATCTCTCAGGTTACATGGGAGCTTTTCATAGAAAGATTCCGTGAGAGATTCATGTTGGATTATTGGCAGCAAACTAGATCTGAAGAATTCTTTAGTATTTCTCAAGGCAACTCAACAGTGGAAATGTATGAGAGGAGGTTTTTCCAACTGAAGAAATATTCTGGTTGGTTAGAGAATGATAAGCCTTTGGTACAACACTTCATTAGGGGTTTGAACCCTAAAATTGGAGAAGAAGTGAGAACTTTCAAACCTAAGACAGTGAAAGAAGCTGTTGATCAAGCCAAGCTCACAGAATTGAAGTTAGGATTTTCAGCCAAAGGATCAGTGAATCCACCAGCTCAAAGCAGTGGGAAGAATCAAAAACATTATCAAGATAATTTTAAGGCATTTTCCAGTGGATCGAGTGGTAAATTTCAGAAGAGGAAGTTTGAAAAGTTTTCCAAATCAAACAAGAGTTTCAAGGTTCCTGAGCAACCTAAGTCCTTTAAACCAACTCAGAGTGTACAATAGAGTTATGCATCACCTCCAGCGAACTCATCATAGGATAAAAGTACCAAGAGAGGTGCAGAGTGTTGGCAATGTGGGCAATTGGGGCATTTGCAATGGAATTGTCCGCTTCGAGGCAATAGTCAGGTCAGGTCTAAAGCCACAGGTTCTAAGGCTACTGTTGGTGATTCTAGAAGGAATCATCACATCTTTGCTACTGTGGATCAGAAACAAGAAAATCATCAGAACACTATGATTGAAGCTAGAGGTAATACCAAGGTAAGAAGATCTCTATTTTATTTGACTCTGGTGCCACTGGCTCTTTTATTCCTTCCAATTTGGTTAAGCAATGTGGAATTCCTATGAGTAAAGCTGAATTGGCATGGCAAGTTGAGTTAGCATCAGGGACAAAGGTTGAATCGGGGTTTATAGTTGAAAATTGTAAGGTCCAATTTAAGGCTTTTACTACTATAGTTAACCTTAGGGTTATTCCTTTAGGTTCTTATGACATTATTCTGGTTATGGATTGGTTAGATCAACACCAAGCTGTCATCGATTGTAGAGAGAAGACCGTTAGATGTATCGATGATAATAGAACCATCAAGTTTATTACAGGTGTTAAGAGGCCTATGTCAATCAGAACTATTTTTGCTAAACAACTTCAAAGATGTTTACAAAAGGGATGCAAATTGTTTGCTATTTCTATCAATGATTTTGAAGAACCAGTTACTTGGAACACTAGCTTAAATCATCCAATTTTGAAGGAATTCTCAGATGTATTCATTACAGAGATTCTGGGAATCCCACCTAAAAGAGAAATTGATTTTAGGATTGATCTTTTGCTGGGAACCAAACCAATTTCCAAGACTCCTTACTGCATGACCGCTCAAGAATTAGTGGAACTCAAGGTTCAACTTGAGGAACTTCTTGAGAAGGGGCTTATTAGACCTAGTGTTTCACCTTGGGGAGCACCTGTTATCTTCGTCAAGAAGAAGGATGGATCTTTGAGGCTATGTATCGACTATAGACAACTGAACAAAGCTACCATAAAAAATAGATATCCTTTGCCTCGCATCAATGATTTGTTTGATCAAGTGAAGGGTGCCAAGGTGTTTTCCAAGATTGATCTCAAATCAGGATACCATCAGTTAAGAATTCAAGAAGCTGACATTCATAAAACAACTTTTTGCACAAGGTATGGGCATTATGAATTCATGGTAGTTCCATTTGGGTTGACTAATGCACCATCAGTATTCATGAGTTTGATGCAGGGAGTATTCAGGACTTTCTTAGACAAGTTTGTGGTAGTGTTCCTTGATGACATTTTGGTATATTCTAACTCCTTGGAGGAGCATGAGCAGCATTTGAGGCAAGTCTTTGAATGTCTCCACAGGAACAAGCTATATGCCAATCCTGAAAAATGTGAATTTTTCACAACTAAAATAAGTTATTTGGGTCACATCATTATAGGAGATGGAATAGCTATTGATTCTACTAAGATCAGGGCAATTGTAGAGTGGCCAACTCCTACCAATGTGTTTGAAGTACGAAGTTTTATGGGTCTAGCTAGCTACTATAGAAGATTTGTGGCTAATTTTTCAAAGATAGCCCATTCCATTACTTCTCTCCAGAGAAAGGGTAAGAAATTTATCTGGTTAGATAAATGTGAAGAAGCATTCCAACATCTTAAGGAACGTTTGACTAGTGCACCAGTTTCAGCGGTACCTAATCCTTCTAAGGAATTTTTGTGTGCACCGATGCCTCATTGGATGGTTTAGGGGCTGTTTTGATGCAAGATGGTAGGGTCATTGCTTATGAATCCAGGAAACTTAAGGATCATGAAATTAATTACCCTACTCATGATTTGGAACTCACAGCAGTGATTCATGCTTTGACCAAATGGTGGCATTTTCTTCTTGGTCAACATTTTGAGCTACATACTGATCACAGAAGTCTACAATATTTATTCATGCAACCCAATCTTAATGCATGTCAGCACAGATGGATGGAGTTTTTGTGTGAGTATGACTTCGAAATGAAGTATATTCAGGGTAAAGAGAACAAAGTAGCGGATGCTCTTAGCAGAAGGCGTCATGAACTCTCTTCTTTGACTCTCACAATTGACTTGAAAGAGAGAATACTTCTTAATTTGGCTATTGATCCTTGGTACTTAGATGTCAAAGAAATGATTGATAGTGGCAGTGTATTAGAAGGTAGATTTAAGGGTTACTCTATTAGCACTGAAGGATTGAGGACTTACCGAGGTAGCATATATGTGCTAAAAGTTGGGAATCTTCAAAACCTAGTTATGATTGAAGCACATAAGGCACCTTATTCAGGACATCCTAGTGTGAAGAAGATGTATGCTAATCTTAAGCAGCATCACTACTGGTCGGGTATGAAGAGGGATATTGCTGATTTTGTGGCTAGATGCTTGGAGTGTTAGAGAGTAAAAGTTGAACATCAACATCCAGCTAGTTTACTTCAATCTCACAACGTGCCTGAATGGAAATGGGATACCATATCCATAGATTTCATAGTGGGGTTACTATTGTCAGCTAGGCGACATGATGCCAGTATGGTTGTTGTTGACCGGTTAACCAAAGTTGCCCATTTTATTCCTATAAGATCCACTTATAATGCTGCATCTATGGCATGGATTTATATGGAATAGGTTGTTAAGCTGCATGGGATTCCTAAGAAGATCATATCTGATAGGGATTCAATTTTTACTTCATCTCTGTGGAGGTCTTTGCAGCGTGAATTAGGTACTCAGCTGAACTTTAGTTTAGCATATCATCTCGAAACTGACAGACAGACTGAGCGTGTTAATCAGATTTTGGAAGATATGCTTAGAATTAATGTGATGGACAGACAAAATAGATGGGAAGAGTACTTACATCTAGTTGAATTTGCTTACAACAATGGTTACCATAGTTCTATAGGTATGGCTCCTTTCCAGGCTTTGTATGGAAGACTGTGTAGAACACCTTTAAGCTGGGATAATCTTGAGGATAGAATTCTTTTAGGTCTCGAGATGCTTCAGGATTTAGAACAGTAGGTTAAGCGCATCAGAGAACACCTATCTACAGCTCAGGACAGGTAGAAAAAGTATGCAGACCTGCATAGCATTGAACATCAATTTGAAGTTGGGAATAAGGTATTTCTTTGGGTTAGGCCTCGAAAAAGTCCTATTAAGTATGGTAAAGGGTCAAAATTGTCTCCAAGGTTTATGGGACCATTTGAGATCCTAGAATGAGTGGGTCCAATTTCCTAAAGACTTGCTTTGCCTCCCAGCCTTTCACGAATTCATGATGTATTTCATATTTCTATCTTAAGGAAATATATACTTGACATTGCACACGTGCTAAATTGGAAAAATTTACAGGTGGTAGATGGTCAACTGATGCTGGAACCAGTACAGATCATCTAGCAAAGAGAGCTAAATCTCAGAGGATACAAGGTGGAGCAGGTAAAGGTGTTATGGGATCTTGATGATGTAGCTTCTGCAACTTGGGAAGATATAGGGGCTATGAGAGCTACACATCCTCATTTGTTTTCAAGCTTCCAGGAGTAAACCTAGTCTGGTGGGGAAGGGTGTCATGCCCCTGACAGTCTCAGGCATTACTTTTCTATGTTATGTTATAGTTGGATTTCTAGTTTGATTAGTATAATTTTATCTGGAACTATATTTCTGTTAGATTTCTATGAGTTTGAACTCTAACTTCATTCATTTGAACCTTGTTATTTGGATTAAATAGGTTTATATCTATAATTCTGCCAGACACTCAGAGAATTATGTCTATTTCTGTAGCTTAATGAGTTTTTCTGATGTCAGAATTGGTTTAGACTGACTTTTGAATTAATGGTACTGGAAAGTTCAGTAGAGATTTGAGTATTGGTATGATTGTGAAAATAGTACAACTAAAATGGTTAGTCAATTGTCTGATTATTGGTTCATTATTTTGGGATTCTAAATAATATGTTAGACATAATTAGAATTGGTTATATTATTATGGTTAATTGTATCTTGATGTTATAGACTATAAGTATATATACTATATATATCTATATATATATGTATATATATATATATGTATATATATATATATATACATATATATATATATATATATATACATATATATATATATATACATATATGTATATATATATATATGTATATATATGTATATATATATATATATGTATATATATGTATATATATATATATATATGTGTATATATATATATATATGTATATATATATATATACATATATATATATATATATATATATATATGTATGTATATATATATATATATGTATATGTATATATATATATATATGTATATATATATATATATATATGTATATATATATATATATGTATATATATATATATGTATATACATATATATATATATATATATATATATATATATATATATATATATATATATATATATATATATATATATATATATATATATATATATGTATATGTATATGTATAGGTATATGTATATGTATATGTATATTTATACATATATTTATGAGTAATTGTTTTAGAAATTATGATGTTTATCTTTAGCTAAAAGTATAGAATTATCTAAGTTAGCATACCCTATTTTGTATGTTAGTAAGAGGTTAAATTGTTGAGTGTTAGTATTTGGCATTGTTAATGTGCTGTTATCTTTGATGCTTAAGTTAGTTAAGATCGACTAATGTTATTTAACATAGATGTGTACTAATCTATCCTAAAGTCTTCTTATTTATGATCTGGCTCGAAGACATGACTTATCGGCAGGGTTTAATTGCACTTGCATCGCATAGTGGTGTTAGTGGGGTTTAAGCTATTTTCGGGTTATGGGATTGTACTTTGATGGACATTTGGTAGGGAATGTATTGTGTTTACTCCAAGAGATAAGTTCACATTGAATGAACTCATTGATGAAAATTCATTTTTGTGTTTGATGACCGCCATTAGCTCTGGTAAAGGAGTTGCAGTTGAATATGACTCCATTTTTCACCATGTTATTCTGCAACAATTTGGGTAAACAGTTAGTTATGGACCCGTGTTCTTGTTATATCTTTTATGATAAGTGGCTTGGAATGGAAAGGGGTTTTCATAGCAAGTTATACCCTTTTGTTTGTGATCATTTGGGAAGTTCTATTTTTCATACTATTATCTTTGTATTTGCATTGTGGGCTTTTCCTTTTTGCATGACACTTTGGCAATTAGTGGAAAGAGATCTTCGTGGTTGTGATTAGGGCCCGTCTATGAAGCTTACTAGGCAGGGGCTAGCTTTGGCATTTCGGTCTTTAGATACCTCCCCACACAAATGCCAGGCAGGTGCATTCTCTCATCTTATCCTCTATTTCCATTTTATTTTCTATAAATGAAATATTAGATTGTTTAGTTTCACTGTTATTGAGTTGATGAATGGAAGGGATTATGATTGTATACTCTGTGAGTTTTGGTCATGAACCGGTTTTTCTTCTTGGATGGATTCAGAAGTTTATTTAGTTATCAATTTTATGTTTAGTGGAGGAATTTGAAATTCATGTTATTAATATGTTATTTTGAGCATATTGTGTTGATGGGTTTTTCATTGTTCTAAGTATGAGGTTGGCAGTGTTTTATTTATGTTTGTGCCAAACTATGCAAGTATAGTTGTTGCAGTTGGTATATGGTTATTTCATAGTGTGTTTTGTGTCGTCATTTTATTTTTCTTTGGTCAGTATTAAGGGGGTTATTGGGAATGAGTATCGGCTTATAAGTGCAGTTTGAAACACAGGATGAGTATTTGTTTAAAAGCTTCTTTAACAGTATTCTCATACTATTTCCTATTTTTAGGAACACTGTAGCATGAAATGTTTACATTATGTAAGAGTTTTTGGTCATAAGGTGAAATTAGGTACTCATATCACTGTTATAAACTGAATCTGGTATCGATGTTTTCTTTTGAGCTATATTGTGGAAATAGAGATTGGTGGTAATTCATAGTGTTATCTGATACCTGTCGTATTGTGTATTTACACTCTCGCAACATAGGTGTGGATTAAAGTATTTTTTTTGGGTGTACTCCTTTAGTTATCTGGTGTCGATGTTTGTTGTTTCAAATGGGTGTTTGTCATTGTCTGTTTCAGTCAATAGTGGAAATGTGGATACCTTTGGTTATACCAAATCTTGACTGTGAGCTATATCATTCTTCAGAAATAAACACCAGTGTGAAATGTAGTTTGTATGACATTAGGAAATGTTAGGAATTTATAGGAAAGTCAATTTTTTAGCTTTCTCAGTTAGTAAGGAAGACCACTTTGGTATTTTGTTTAGATATAGAAGTCGATTCTTATTATTCTGTCATTCTTTTATGTATTCGGTAGATTCAGTAGTATATTAAGGTAGATGTGTTTTTGACAAGACTAAGATGACAAGTATGGTTTTGTTCAATGTGTAGTTATGGGTTTGAATTTTTGTGAATGATAAGTTATGTTATATAATTATATATGTTTATATATACCTACTGGGATATGTATATGTATACACAAGCCATGATGTATACATGTACATACGCCAACATGTATATAATAGATGCTATGTTTATAATTCTGAACTATTAATTACAAGTTTATATAATTATATATATATATATACCTGCTAGGATATGTATATGTATACACAAGCCGTGGTGTATACATGTACATACGCCAACACATATATAAAGGTATAAACTTGTAATTAACAGAGTAGGATGTATAGCAAATTAGTTTATAATAAATTGGTTATGGCAAGCTTGTATGTTAGTTAAAAGTGATGGGTGTTGTGTTGATTCAGTTGATATATGATTATTTTAGTTCTTTTCTAATCAATGGAATCATGAATTCAATATGCACATTTTATTGTTCAGTTTCAGATATAATGCTAAGTTAATGTGGAGACTATTATTTGATTGGATTTGTGATGGATAAAGTATTGTGATCTTTTCTTCTTTTGAGAATCATCATGTTTAAGAATGTATGTTAAGGAAAATGAGAACATGGTTTTAAATGGATTTCAGATTGCTGTTTCAATTTTATAAATTGATGCAATAGAAATGGAGTGTGAGTGAAATTGTGTAATGTAGTTCATTCCACTACTTTCATTAATTGCTAGATCAAGTGTTTTTGAGATAATGCAAGTATGATCCTTAGATTGGGGGCTAACACTAGTCTAGTACCTTGTGGTGATAGAATTTCTGTCAGTTGTGACTGACACTAGTCTATATCCTTATGGGAAAGAATTTATGTTAGTTGTTTAATTAAGTGATAATTATAAATTCAAGGGATATGGGTTTCAATTAACAAGATAAAATATTATGGTTTCATCAGACATAATGGAGTACTACAAGGTTTCCTTATGGATACATTGCGTAGGTCCTTATGTAGAAACCCATGAACTATTGGATCATTACTTTGTCATTTTCTTTGCGAGTTTATTTCTATTAGAAAGAGATTCAGTGCTTGATGTTTTTGGTGTAACAAAATGGAATTATGTTATTAGATTTCAATAACATCTATTTGTTAATCTGTATAATTGTTATATTATACTGACTTTTATGTTTGCAGAATTTGGGAGATGATTCGTTATCTTAATCAATGTGACTGAGCCCTGTTTGCATTTGCACTTGTGTTTACTTTTGATTTTCAGGTTTTAGATGGATAAATCAATGAGTATGGGACAGTGGATAGCAGTTGTTAAGATTTATGGGAAGCAGATCATTTCTTGGTTTTTAGTTATCAGAACTATTCGTAGAATGTAAAGGATTGGTTAAGAAGGAAATTTTGTTTTGAAACTAAGTCTTTGAATAAAGAGTATTCTTATTACTTTGATGTAATTCAGTTGAAAACTATAAGCTCTTAGAAGAAGTTACTATGATTATATGTTCCAGTTTGTAATTTAAAAAAAAAAAATTAATTCTATGGTTCCATGTGGCTTGTTTATGGTTGTTTCTACTTTAGTTTCATCTTTTAGCTTTAAGTATAGATGCGGTGTTACAGACCAATAACTTTTATACCAATTATTAGAATAAAAATGTCCCAATCAATTGAGAGGGAGGGGGTGAATCATTTGATTCCAAAATTATTAAAATCAATTCTAATTATAACCTTATGTTCAGTTGAATGTAAAAAAACCATAACACAATAACACCAATATTTGTTTTCAAGGAAAAACCTGCAAAGGGAAAAATCCCGATGAGAATGATGGCAACAAATCAGTATTATGAGTATAGTAACTTGATAAGGAGTTCTAGCCTTGTTAGGAGATGATTATTACAATAGTATAGTCCCTATTAAAGGAAATACCATGTTAGGATTCAAAAACCCTGTTAAAGGTATTACAACTAGTCACTGACTGAAATAAAAGTGAGGGTTACATCTATCTTCTGGACTCATTGTCCTATATTTGAAGAAATATCATCAAGAGTACCTGAATTGACTTCTAGTATATCCACTACAATGGAATTTACAACCTTTTTCCTTAATGGACAGTCCCCTTCTCTACATCAATAGTTCTTTAGCCCAAAATCTCTTATAATAATCCACACACTTCTCTCTCTTACAACTGCAAAGAAAGACTTTCTTATATACAAGTTACACACATAATTCTTGAGTTGGCCATTATAGGACCTCTCTTATAAATTAAAAAATTCATAGACCCATGCAAGGATACACAGGACATCCTTAAAATATTACAACAATTAAAAATAATGAAATAGTTAGCCACAACATTAATTCATGCTTAATTATTCAAGAACAAGCTACCACTCTTGGGTTATCTTCCAAATAAATCTTCACTAGAGTACACATAATAGATGACATCACCAATCACATTAGTATTTTTAGATCATGTATTAGACTCTCCCATGAGTCCTCTAACATTCCACAATCTCAAAAGGTTTGGTCCATTTATGTACTAAAGTTATACTACAAATACTAAGAGCAACTCTCCAAGTTTCTTAGTCATTGGCCGTGTAGTGAGTACTTGATAAAATGAGCATATAAACATATGTGAAAATAATTGTAAATAGTAAAAAAAAATTTCTACACAAATCTTAGCTCACTCGAGCTAAGTCACCATACACTATCTGTACAATTCTCTTTAGCATGTCTATCCAGTCTGTCTACAACTTTTGGATTCCCTTACTAAAACATGTGTTGACATCAATGAAAAAAATTTAACTCCAACATCATAGACTATAATAATTCTGACACATACTTCCATCTATGTAAATTTTTTCTTGTATATATTGAAACACCGGACTCTAGTCATACACAACTTCATGTTTTGTCTATGTCTATGATAACCAGTCTTTCTGAAATTTATAATGAATCCAACTGAAACATAAGTTGACATCAATGAAAAAAGTGAATGTAAACACCTCAAACAACAATAATTCCAACAATATCCCCCTTTTTCATTGATGAAAACATTTGTGAATAAAAATCAACCCAAAAGTAACCTTCTTAATATAGATTTCTCAATATCCTCTTCGTAGCTCTCCCTAAGGAAGTAGGGTTTTTCACCTGAATATCTCCTGCTTTGACATCAATGGAAAAGGGTTCCATATCACTTTTTATTATCTACACATAGCACCTTTTCAAGGTGTATCTTTCTCAAATCTTCATGCCTTTAATAAACAGGTGCTTGATCACTCAAACATGTTTTTTTATGTTCTATGATGACTCCCCCTGAGGAGTGCATCCAAGAATCAAGTCTAGGGAATGATATAACTTTGATAACTACTATAATGATGCATTCCTATATCATTTAGTTCTCACAAGGAGGTTTTCTCATCCCAAGCATGCCTCTGAGATATTCAAAGCTATCTTTTGGAAAAGATTTGGTGAATATATCTTCTATTTTCTCCTTTGTACTGATGTACTCTGATCTAACTTCCTTTTTTTCAACCATGTCTCTCAAAAAGTGTCACTTTATTGAAATAAGTTTAGTCTTTGAATGCATAATATGATTCTTTGACATGTTCACTTTTCTTGTAGTATCACAACATATAACCACTAGCTCTTCAAAGGTTATCCCAATGTTCTTTAGAATTAGTTTAAACCAAATAATCTTTGTACAATTCATAACAACAACAACTACACATTGTGATTCAACAATAGATTGAATTATATAGTCCTTCTTATAACTTAACCATGAAACTGACATATTACCAAGGAAATATGGATAACCACTTGTTCTCTTTCTACCATCAACACTTCTTGTCCAATCAAAATCAATATAAGCATGAAATTGATAGACTAAAATTGATTGAATATCTTGAGGGAGAGATTGAAAATTGATTGATTACTTCAAAAGATAATGATTTATGATCCCCGAGCTACTAAGGTATATGAGACACATTAAACTAGTTATTGTATTGTCATTTATGTCAACTAGTTTTGACTATACTTATCATGATAGTTACAAACATCTGGGGAAGGAAATAATGATGAAGGAATGATATATATACATGAAGATGAGATGTATGAGAGAGATATGGATATGGTATTCATTGGGTAACTTATTGATGAGTCTATGACATTATGTTAGTGATTTTATTCTATTACATAATTTTGTTATGGATTGAAGATCAAGAATATAAAAGTTTATGTGGCCAGTAAATGAAGAACTTAGTATACACTGAGTTGAAATAATGTACACATAGGAAGTGTAGTGTATACTGAGTATAGTGTTAATCAAGTAGTGTAGTGTATACCGAGTATAGTGTTACTTGAGTAAGAAGTCATTGATACATTATGGTATTGGCCAAGTGAGAGAAATAAATGGGAAAGATGACTGCCGACTAAAGATGATGAGTTGGACAATTATGCATGATTATTAGGTTAAAGATGATCAAAGGACTAAAAAAATTCAAGGATGATCTGATGAAGGATAATGAAATGTGTTGCTGATAGAAATGTCAAGGAAGGTTAAAGTGGAAAAATCAACAGTGAAGATTAAGAGGCAGTATCTATGAGTGGAAATTAAATAGTTTATTATGTTTGTAAAAGGAGACAAGAGATTCATAATTATGTTTGGAATGCAAGTGAGGAGATTACATTCATGCAAAACTGGTCAAACAGGTTGAAGATAGAACCAAGAAATTCTACAGACAACACCAAGCATTAGAAAAAGGAATACATCGAGCATAACAGAGTTGGAGGATATAAAGAGATTGAATTGAGTATAATGACCAAAGGTATTTTGAGATTAACATAGATCAGAAAATCTACAAAACAAGTTGTATTTGAATTAGATCATTTACTATTTCATTATAACCATTGCTATAGATAAATCTCTTAACCAAGTACGACTTAACAATCTTTATATTTCAATATGAAATTTAATAAATGTTGATTTTTTTCTTGTTGACCCCATAGTGAATGTTTGGTCATAGAGAGCTACTAGTGATAAACCCTCTAACCAGGTCACACCTTACAGTGTGTTATTGTAACATTTAATAGTGTTGGCTCTTAATCCAGTGCACTTCAGAAGAGTGAAATTATTTTTTGGTTTCCATTCCTAGGTGGTTTTTCCCCTAAAAGGGTTTCCACATTAAAAATCAAAGTGTTATATGTTTATGGATGTGGTGAATTGCTATTTTACTTTACACATTATTATTACTAGTTTGATTAGTATATACACTAGTTAATTTATTACTATTCGATAATTGAACAGAAATGCACAGTTAAAGTTTAACCAAGTTGATTAAATTGTTTGAAAGATTTGTTTTATACATCATGGAGTGTTTGGGACTATAGGATAACTAGACTTAACTGATTCACCCCCCTCTAAGTTATCTGATAGAAATGTAAATTATCACACTTTTCATACCATAAACCATATTCCATTATTCCTTTCAAATATCTGAATATCCTTTTAATTATAGTAAAATGAGTCCCTTTAAGATCTTCTTGGAATCTCACAATAATTTCAATTTCATTAACAACATTTGTTCTAGTGTGAGTTAGATATTGTAATCCTCCAATCATGGATCTATACTTTATTAAAAAAATAAATTTAGATTCATCAGTAGTACTAAGCTTGCAACCAATTTCCATAGGTGTTCCAGTAGGTTTACAATCTTCCATTCCAAAAAATTTCAACAATTCCTTAAGATAGTTGGTTTGAGAGATAAACGTGCCATGTTCATTTTGAGTAATTTCCAAACCAGGGAAAAAAATCATTTCACTAATCATAGACTTTTCAAACTCATTCTTCTTTTCTTTAACAAAATTATTGCTCATTTTATCAATTCCTCCAAAAAACATGTCATCCATGAAAAATTTAATACTTTACTAGCTCTTAGGTATAACTTACTATCTACACTACCTTTTCTGAAACCAAGTTGCAATAAATACTTATCTAACCAAGCATACCATGCTCTAGGTATTGTTTCAGTCAATAAAATGTCTTTTTAAACCTAAAAACTATGTCTTTATAACTTGTCAAAGGAAAACCACCAGGCCGCTCCATGTAGACTTCTTCCTCTAAATCACCATTTAGAAATGCAGACTTCACATCTATCTGATATACCTTAAAGTCTTTCTGTACATCATAATAAATGAACAATCTCACTACTTCTAATCTAGCAATAGGGGAAAATATTTATTTAAAGTCTATGCCTTCCTATTGTGAGTAGCCTTTACAAACTAATCTATCCTTTTTCCTTACAGCCATGCCTTCTTCATTCATTTTGTTTCTAAAAACCCATTTAGTTCCTATACAATTATTTTCCTTAGGCATAAGAACCAATTTCAAGTATTTTTTTCTAGATATCTGATCCAATTCTTCTTATATTTATTTAATCCAAGATTCATCTCTACATGCCTCATCAATAGTTTATGGTACTACTTGTGAAATCAAAAAAATCTCATTCCTAATCCTTGATTTTGTCATCATTCAATTATTTGCATTTCTAATAATCTGACTTCTAGGATGATTTATTTGAACATACATTAGATTTTTGGATTTCTTGTAGAATCATTCAAACATACTTCAATTCCATTGTCAATCTTAATATATTTTTTTTCCTCTTGACTTGCAGTAGCTTTCCCATTTTATATAATTTGATCATAGTCATACATTCTTTCCTAAATTTGAAACCTCTCATCAACTTTTAGATTAGCACTTTCAACTAGCTTCCTTAATCTTAGATTGAAACACTTATAAGCCTTACTTTTAGTAGAATAACAAAGGGATACTAATACAATTGACACTTGTTTTCGATGAAAAAATGGTCAAATTATATACCAAAATAGGTCAAATAATCTACAAATGGTTTGGTTGCTATTTTTTGAGGTGAAATTTTGACACATTATTGTTAAGGTAGAATGTTCTACGCCAAAATTAGTCGAAATTCACATCTACAATTGCGAAGTTACTAGGTCAAAATTTTGACCAAAGTAGGTCAAAATGTTTGGCCTGTCCGACCAAGATGCCAAACCCATGATGCTAAATTGCAACATAGAATGGTCGATATTTAGACCAGTCTTTGTGAGGGTTTCGACCAAGGTTAGTCAAAATTTTGACCAGTTATGGAATGTTAAAACAAACACTTGAAGATAAATATACAGAGTAATCACTGATGACACCTTTCTCCGTGATTCTAGTCTACATATTTATCTTCACGTGTTACTTTGCATTAATATATATCATTGTGTATTTTGTTATGTTACTTTACTATTAGCATTATGGTCTATTATGAACTTATTTGACACTAGTTACTAGACATTAAATGAGGCAACTACAAACATTTTAATAGATTTTCATTATTAAATAATGAAATTTGCATATACTAGTGTTTTAAGCCCCCTCAATACATAATTTATTATTGTAAGCCCCCTCTGACTTACACATCTACAAAATGAAACTACAAGCTATTGGGATTGAGAAAAACCTTATAAAACAATAGCAGCTAAGAAGGATTGCTTGCCAACATTTGTTGAATACAAGGTCCTCTAGCCATTGTCATCATGATAACATTCAACCTACACTCACAAAAACTAAAAGTTAAATGACAAACCTCTTAGGTTTTTAGTACATTAGCATTCAATGTTTGCCTAGATAGAGCAGTTCAATGACTACAATAAGTGTATTTCCACCTGTTGCCCAAGCCTATAGAAATGTGAAATTGTGAATAAATGAATATGTCTTTACATCATTTCAAATGTTGTGTCTATCTATCCATATGCTTGCAATTTTGACCAAATTGTTTCTATTACTAAGGAAAAATAAACTAAAAGTTAAATGACAAACCTCTTAGGTTTTTAGTACATTAGCATTCAATGTTTTCCTAGATAGAGCAGTTCAATGACTACAATAAGTGTATTTCCACCTATTGCCCAAGCCTATAGAAATGTGAAATTGTGAATAAATGAATATGTCTTTACATCATTTCAAATGTTGTGTCTATCTATCCATATGCTTGCATTTTTTACCAAAATGTTTCTATTACTAAGGAAAAATATCATTTGAAGTGGACAATATAATAGTAATACTACAAATCATTTTGTCCAAGTATGAGTGCTAACATTATTAAAAACCAAAAAAATCAAGATTTTTAAATGGTCTAGCATTCCAAACATTATGGCTTAAAATCCTTTTGATGTTTTATCCATGCTCTTCGAGTCTATTGTTAAAGACAATTTTATTATCATCCTAGAAAACACATTCACAATATTCTAAAAATAGACTAACCAAAATTTAAAGTTGTAGCTCAAAAATCTTTGAAAGTGAATGGTAGAAGTTGGAATATTCTTCATCGGTGACCTCCTTCAGATTCTGAAGCCAGAGTGCCTTGACATACCTACACTATGAGGACAATGATAAAGAGTTAAGCATCTCCTCCCATGCCCTATATTATTCAAGCCATGGGAGGGGATGCTTCTTTATGGCTATACTCATAGTTTACAAGTGTGGGAAGTAGATAAATTCCTACACTATGAGGACAACAATAAATAGTTAAGCATATTATCTTATTTCCTAGCTACTAGGTAAGGCCTAGAAGACATATACCTATTGATCATTGAGAATAATCATTGCCTTGCCTTTATGTACACTGCACAGTATCCAATATAAGAGAAGGTAGAAAATATGAATGGATAAAAGAAATGAAAGATAAAATAATATAATCTTGTTTTTTACCTTCTCATAATTGATCCCATTATCACAAAAGTAATTTTATATGATCACTAGCACATTTTGTGCATGGATGAGAAACAATATCCAAAGTTTCTAGATGCTGAGAAGAGGTATGAGTGGAGGTCAAAAAAGGGATATTTGTGAATTTTTTATATACGTAGGTTATTGAATCATCATCTTTGCACTCGTATTCAATCTAGAAACCCTCGTATGTATATAGCCATTCTAGCAAATCTTCACATCTAGAAAATCTCCACAAAATCCCTTCTCACCTTCACTGCATATATGTCTTCTCAAAATCTAAAAACTCTCCATCATTGATTCTCATCAATGTATGAATAAAATTCTAAGAAATTTCTTAATCCCTTATTCAATCTTTGACAAATAAAATTATGACAGAACACTTAAATAATATGGAAAGCTCACAATGTTTAGAGACAAAATTGACTCCAAGAGCCATGTATTGGGATTGAGACAAACCTTATGAAACAACAGAGGCTAAGAAGGATCGCTTGACAATATCTATTGAATACAAGGTCCTCCAACCATTTCCATCATGATAACATTCAACCTACACTCACAAAAACTAAAATTTAAATGACAAACCTTGTAGTTTTTAGTACATCAGCATTCAATGTCTGCCTAGATAGAGCAATTCAATGACTACAATAAGTGTATTTCCACCTATTGCCCAAGCCGATAGAAATGTAAAATTGTGAATAAATGAATATGTCTTTACCTAATTTCAAATGTTGTGTCTATCTATCCATATGCTTGTAGTTTTGACCAAATTGTTTCTATTACTAAGGAAAAATATCATCTGAAGTTGACAATCTAATAGTAATACTACAAATCATTTTGTCCAAGTATGAGTGCTAACATTATTAAAAACCAAAAAAATTAGGATTGTTAAATGACTTAGCATTCAAAACATTATGGCTTAAAATCCTTCTGATGTCTTATCCATTCTCTTTGAGTCTATTGTTAAAGACCATTTTATTATCATCCTAGAAAACACATTCACAATATTCTGAAAATAGACGAACCAAACTTTAAAGTTACAGTTCACAAATCTTTGAAAGTGAATGGTAGAAGTTGGAATATTCTTCATCAATGACCTCCTCCAGATTCTGACGCTAGATTGCCTTGACATACCTACACTATGAGGACAATGATAAAGAGTTAAGCATCTCCTCCCATGCCTTACATTATTCAAGCCATGGGAGGGGATGCTTCTTTATGGCTATACTCATAGTCTACAAGTGCCGGAAGTAGATAAATTCCTACACTATGAGGAAAAGGATAAATAGTTAAGCATCTTATCTGTAGTCCTAGGTACTCGGTAAGGCCTGGAAGACTTATACCTGTCAATTTTTTATAATAATCACTACCTTTCCTTTATGTACACTGCACAGTATTCAATATAAGAGAAGGCAAAAAATATGAATGAATTTAAAAGAAATGAAAGATACAATAATATTATCTTATTGTTTACCTTCTCATAATTGATCTCATTATCGCAAAAGTAATTGTATATGATCACTAGCACATTTTGTGCATGGATGAGAAAAAATATCCAAAGTTTCTAGATTCTAAGAAGAGGTATGAGTGGAGGCCAAAGAAAGGATATTTTTGAATGTTTTATAGATGTAGGTTATTGAATCATCATATTTGCACTAGTACTCAATCTGGAAACACTCGTATGTATATAGCCACTCTAGAAAATCTCCACATCTAGCAAATCTCCACAAAAAAATCCCTTTTGGCCTTCACTGCATATACGTCTTCTCAGAATCTAAAAACTCTCCATCATTGATTCTCATAAATGTACGAATAAAATTGTGAGAAAATGCTTAATCCCTAATTCAATCTTTGACAAATAAAATTATGACAGAAGACTTAAACAATATGGAAAGCTCACAATGTTTAGAGACACTTGAATCCATGTGCCATGTACAACAAAAATAATTTGTCCAATTTGGATAGTAAGTCTAATTTATTTTGTCTGTGGACTGAGACCTTAAATTATTGAGCTTCTCTTTATTTCGAGAATAGTTTAACATTATCTACTTAACAAGGCCAACCATGTGAAGGTGGAAGCTCATCTGGCCCCTCCTAGGAGCCTCTTATGACCCTTTACGAAATTGTAAGACCTCTAAAATGTATTCTTAGGGATCATAAAGGGTCATAAGGGGTCCTAGGACACAACATCTGAGAACAATAAATGTAGCTATCGTGGTCACAATTTTTTGGAGACAACATAATTGAGTGGTATACCTACATGATGCAAAGTAACCACTACTCCTCTCATTCCAAGTCGACACCGTGGGATCCAAAAATGATAGATATGGAATAAATTTAGAGATTGGAGGAGGGTCATAATGACCAAAATAATATAGGACAAACCTCAATTTAAATTAGGCAACTGCAAACATTTTAATAGATTTTTATTATTAAATAATGAAATTTGTATATACTAGTGTTCTAATCCCCCTCTGACTTACGCATCTAGAAAATGAAACTACAACCTATTGGGATTGAGACAAACCTTATAAAACAACAACAACTAAGAAGGATCACTTGCCAACATCTACTAAATAGAAGGTCATCCAACTAGTGCCATCATGATAACATTCAACCTACACTCACAAAAACCAAAAGTTAAATGACAAACCTAATAGTTTTTTAGTACATTAGCATTCAATGACATCCTAGATAGAGCAATTCAATGACTACAATAATGATGGCAATGGTTGGAGGACCTTGTATTTAGCAGATGTTGGCAAGTGATCCTTCTTAGCTGCTATTGTTTTATAAGGTTTGTCTCAATCCCAATAGGTTGTAGTTTCATTTTATAGATGTGTAAGTCAGAGGGAGCTTACAATAATAAATCATGTAACGAAGGGGCTTATAACACTAGTATATGTAGATTTCATTATTTAATAATGAAAATCTATTAAAATGTTTATAGTTACCTCATTTAACTTTATGTTTTTCCTATATTATTTTGGTCATTATGGATCTCCTCCACTCTTTAAATTTATTCCTTATCTATGGTTTTTGGATCCCGCAGTGTCAACTTGGACCCAGAGGAGTAGTGGTTTCTTTGCATCGTCTGGGTATACAACCCAATTATGTTGTCTCCAAAAAAAAGTGACCATGATGCCTACATTTATGTTTCTCAGCTTTTGTGATATCTAAATTTATGTTTCTCATCTATCATGTTTATGTGCATGTTCTTTATGTGTTTGTCTTTTCTCCCTTGCATCCAAAATAAGATTTTCCCACTCTGAATTGAGATTGCATGTGAAAAACAACCAAAATATGCATGGGTAGCAAGTTGAGCCGAGAAGACTTAGCACATTTACATTTTAAAGATCTCTATCAAAAAGGAAAACTTGTTGTTTCTATCGGCTCCACCTAATATCCTATGCATATGAATTGAACTAGGCATCTCCTTTTGCATTCCCTGAAATCAAGAGATTGTCATAGTTAACATTCTCTATGCACAATAGAATGGGAAGAGATCATTCTAGCCTGGGCCTATATCCTTTGGCAATTAGCTTCATAATAAATGAAGTAGATGAGATCTGAGCAATTAGCTTCCCAAGAAATTTTTTATAAATTAACTGTGTACCCCAATTCTTGTGCCCTCTATGCATACCTAAATGATGTATTTGAAAAAACAAGGGTAAGGCTTAAAGAAGTTAATTTTGCATCACAATCTATAGTTGTTGCAGTAGTAGAGCATCAAGTGCCACCTTCAGCACAATATGATCACCTATCCACAATGACCAAACTTCATAAAACATACAGACCTGTCTAGTGATCATATTGTGTTCAAGGTGGTGCATGATGCTCTGCTGCTGCAACAACTATAGATTGTGATGCAGAATTAACTTCTTTAAGCCTTACCATTATTTTTTCAAATATATCATTTAGGTACTATTGGTACTCTCAAAAATCAATCTAGTTTTGAGCCTGTAATTAGAGAAATTTTCTAAGGAAAAGTTTGTGCCCTTCAAAGACCATAGTGAAAAGACCCTTGTTCAAGTGCATATAACAAAGGACCTAATGAATTTCATGGGATGGTGCTTAGTACATGTGTTCCTTACATTTCATTAAGCATATCAAATTGGTTACAACTCCCAGAATCTAGTTCAGACAAGTTTTAAAGGTACCCATTTGAAGGGCATTCTACAAATCTGCACTTTGCATCTTGTTCGATTTTTACTAAAGGGCCTACTTTGGAGGTTTTCATCTGATAGAGAGATGATAATCATGAAGAAAGGAATGTTGCATCATTTTTTAGGCATGAGAGTGTGTCTCCATGCCTATTTTCAGATTCCTAAGGGTTTATATGATCAGTTTACCAGGGCATTTCTAATTGCATTTTATACAGCTTTACTGAATGTGGGAATGCAGTTTTGATGTGGCCTACTTGGAGCTCATGAAACTTGTATCCCATCAATGGTCATGAGGAATTAAAGGTTAATTTATGTTCAAGACATGGAAATTATTTCCCCTAATAAGTTTCAGATCATGACCAATTCGTTTGACCCATTTCCTTAGACAATTTTGGATGCAACATCTACAGTTTCACTATGTTTTAGTTCAAGATGTTCCAAGTGGCCGACTTTGAATATTAATTATTGATAATAAGTTGATCATTCAGTAAAAAAAATTAAATCCTTGTTTTATACATATGATGGAGGTAATTTATCTAGGGTTTCATTTGACATGATTGCAAGATCAGACAAAAGGTGTTCAATAATGATAAAAAGTGTGGATAGAATAACTTTGCAAAGTAGCTATTTTATGAAATTTGTATCTTTTTGAAAGATGCTTGTCTCCATTTGAGGGTTATTTTTTTGTGTTCCATGCATATGATTCTTCTACCAAATTCAGTGGCTCACCCCCAGCTCATCATTTGATATTTTTAAATCATCTCCTTCTGAGGCAGTTTACAATGATTTTAGTTTGTGTTTGCCGACAATTCTGAATGGGTGATTTCAACTTTTAAAATATCTTTCCCTATTTATCTTTAGGTGAAGTCGTCTAATAGGGTGATTATATGCACTAAAAAGTTTATGTCTGCCAATTCTCAAGGTCCAATTATAAGTTTTACTTAGTGTTTTAATGGGGCGAATGAGGGCATTTTTTTCAAATTTTTCGACTGGCGAAGTAATAGAAATTGAAACCTTTTAAAGTTTCCATTTGTCCATATCAGATCTAGTTGCAAGCGCCAGTCATTTTGGTTGTGTTTGAGGGTAAGGTGTTTGAATTCAAATATTTTTTTGGCCGAACCCACTTGGGTCTCGACCAACTACATCATTTTAAAAGCTTTGTCATTTTTATATGTGCACACAAAATTACTCCAGACATTTCATTTTCAGTAAATTTTAAGCAGCAGATTTAGATGCCCATAGATGAAGTAATGGAGATTCTATTGAGGCTCACACTTATGACTAAATGTTTCAGATTTGAAGGGACACAAAGTAGAGATGTTTTAATGGTGAATGTGCTCAAGATTTTCCTCCGCACATATCCCATGAAAGAGCTGCAAGTATCAATGGAGATTTCTCCTATGTACCAAGAGGCAACACACACACATATTTTTTCTAAATAATGTTGCACATACTTTTTGATTCTGGTTTATTATGTTTATGGCTTGGAATCTTTGTTCTTGTATTTTGTATCTAATTTAGATATATTGCCCAATGGACAAGGCACTGATCAGAAATTAGTATCTCCTATAGTGATGCAAGTTTGGCATGGTTGTTTACATTCTGCAAGAACTTAAATCAAATCATTTCAATCCTTTTAGTTTTATGTTGTGTAGTATTAGTTTCATCATAGAAATGGAGAGTCAATGAATGACTGGTTATCATTTAGTACTTTCTTGCTATTAGCTACTTTGTTCAATCGAGTCTTGGTGTTTTAAGGAGTGTTTCATTTACTGGATTAGGTGCACCCTCTTTGGTTCTACAGAGCCAGAAGTGAAGAGGGTAGTCTTGTCCCTATAGTTGGTCTAGTTACCTACATATTTCCCCATATTTGGAATTGACCATTCCCAAAATGAGTCTTAGGTATATTGGTGTCTCATGGAGTGTAAAATGTTTTCAAGAACCAACAAAATAGTGACTCTAATGGGGAAATTATAATCATAAGTAAATAACACAAGTTCCAAGTTGAGTTGGACTCTTGGCATGCTTATTTATCTATCCAGTGGTTTTCATTGAAGTGTATATGAGTCAGTTTTAAAATTTTCAAATCATCTCACTAAGTTGTGAGTGGAAACTCTGAGTTCTTTGTTTGATCAGTCCATAAAATGATGTATTTTCAGTCCTGATAAATAGTTTATATAGCTTGTTGAAGTTTTGTTGTGTTGGTGGAAAGAAATACGAAAAGAGTTTTCAACGGTTAAAGTGTTTTTCTTCTTCAAGGAGGTGGTGACTCTATAAAGTTTTCAGCAAAGCAAGCTTCAGATTTAGAGGCTTTCCATTCAACAGGTTGAGTTTTAGCCACATACTTCTAGCTATTTTATTTTTTAGAGCATAAGAAATGTTTCCTTATCAAGCGATTTAAGCACCAAGAAAAGGAACACGGTGTGAAAAAGAGGTTTGCATACTTCAAAGAATTAGGATTTCAGTTTTGCAAAATTTTCAGTGAAGTATAAAATAGCAAAACATAGGGGACATAGAAATAAATGGATCTATTGTGCTTGAATGTGCTGGTTCTTTGTGAGAGTATGAAGAAATTTTTTTGAAACAAAGAATCCAAGGGGAAACCATGGTGTTTTTAAGAAGACATGTGGCAAAAAGGAAAGAAGAACCAACACATGAGTTTTACAAGAGGTTTTCTTATAAATATAATGAGCTTCCAAAGGGTGTTGATTTTTTATGGTCTACATATATTGATTTGTTTTTAGAGCTATGTGTGTCTGAATCAGTCAATTGGTCTGCATCCCATAGAGAAGAAGCTATTAAACATGCTGAAAGATGGATAGATTCAATTGAAAATCCTAAGTTTGAAAGTGATGATGGTGTCATCTTTGTTGATGCTTCTCAAAATGATGAAGTCATGTAAGAGGAACATTCAGATTGTAGCAGTGATAAAGAATCAGAATCATTGTATACAAGGTCTTCTACTGATTCAAAGATGGCTGAATTTGAAAATAAAAACTATTTGAGTGAAGATTTTGATGAAGATATTAAGGATGACTTGTCTCTGGATGTGTGTGAACCAATTCATGAAAATATTCAAAACAACATTTCTCATGATTCCAAAATTTACATCAGTTATGATGCTTTACTAAGTAAGGAGATGTGTTCTTCTCATAATGAAAATGATGATGATTCTGATATAAATTGTGCAAGTTTTTCCGATCATAAAGATGAAATGTAGACAGATAAGTCAAGCTCTCCTTCTCTCAGCAGTAATGAGATCTCTGACTTGTTGACAACTAAATATAGTAAGTGTACACATCCATCTAATCAGAAAATGTTAGGCCCTATTTTTTATTTATTTTTATATTGAAAATGTTGCAGAGGATTTGTATAAGTATGAATCCTTTGATGAGAATGATCAGGGTATGAGTTTTTATGATGATCATGGACTGGCTGCGGATTCAAAATCAGATCGTGGGAATATGACAGTAAGGTTTCCTTGTGAGCAGGTCTATGCAAATAAAAATGATGATGTTGTTTCCTTTTGTGATAATGATGTTGATTATGATGTTGATAGTGAATTCAGTGGATGTCAAGATGATAAAGAAGAGTCTATGGTTAATAGTTTTTTTATTAAGTTTATGGACCCTTCCTTCTATCATCATAAGAGAACAGTCTTCTTGTCTCAATATAAGAGATATTTGTCCAAACAACAAAGGATGATTATGATACAGGTGAATTTTTTTGCAATGATGTATTTGCACAAGATAATGGAAGACAAGAGTTTGCAGCCCCTGTTCCAAATAAGGGAGAAGTTTGTAGCATTAAACAAGCAGCCAAGGGAAATGAACATGAAGTCCAATATCCACTAAGTAGTGAAGAAATTTCAGCATTCTTGGTTGTTGATTTTTCAGAGGTCTGCCTCCAATGTGGATTCTACTTTGCAATATCTAGTTGATATATGTTTTGACACTAATAATGAGGCATGTACTCAAAATAATGAAGACAATGATTCATGTTTGTATGAATCCACCTCATGTGGTAAGTTTGTGGAAGAACTGATTGAAGACCATGACAATATGTTGTCCTGTAATGAAGATTCTAATGATGAACAAGTTTCTTGTTTAGTTTCTTTTCTTTCTTTTGATGAGTATGATAGCGATTCTGACACTATTGAGGACAACAAGTTTATTGATAAAAATGATGGTATGGATCATTTGTCCTTATTTCACAAAGATGATGAAAAAAGTTTGCACTTGGTTCATGATTCAGATTGTGAGTAGATCCTAAAAGATCCAAGTTTCTTAGTGGTTGAAGTATCCCATAAAGATAAAGCTAAGGATCCATTTCATTTTTAGCCTGGTGAGTTTTTAATAATACATGATGATAGTTGTAGTTTATATTTTGATGCATTACTAGATGAGTTTTATATTTCCATTCCTCAAGATAAGATAAAAGACCTTCCATATTTTTTGAAATATGAGAATGATTATGATGGTGATTGGAAGAATGTGGGCTATAATAAATACATAATTATTTTTCAGCCCAAGAATGTCCAAATATGTAGGCAGCAAAAGTGTCATGACATTTCTAGATGCCTGGTCTCATATAAGGATGAAAATCATATGTTTGACAGAGGTAAACAATGATTCCAATTTTGAGGCTTTGAGCCTTTGCAAGTAATGTATATTTGGTAAAGTTGTTTCCTTTTAGTTGTGTGTTTCTTTCCTGCTCTCAATTCATTTACAAGTTTTTGCGACAAGGTACCCTATTTTTGAGAGAAAGAAGTCAATTTTATTTTTTGAGTGGTTTGCAGTACCAAAGATTCATGAATTCTCTACATGTCCATAAGGGGCACGCATCCCCAACTAGAGTCACTATTGGTGCTCTCAAAAATCCATCTAGTTTTGAGCCCATAGTCAGATAATTTTCCTAAGGAAAAGTTTGTGCCGTTCAAAGACCATTGTGAAAACACCCTTGTTCAAGTGCATATAAAAAAGGACTTGATGAATTTGATGGGATGGTGCTTAGGACATGTGTTTCTCACCTTTCATTAAGCATATGAAATTGGTTACAACTCCTAGAATCCAGTTTGGACAAGTTTTAAAGGTACCCATTTGAAGGGCATTATATGAATCTGCACTTTGCATCCTGTTCAGTTTTTACTAAAGGGCCTACTTTGGAGGTTTGCATCTAATAGTGGGATGATGGTCATGATGAAAGGAATGTTGCATCATGTTTTAAGAATGAGAGTGTGTATCCATTCCTATTTTCAGATTCCTAAGGGTTTATATGATCTATTTACCAGGGCGTTTCTAATTGCATTTTATTCAGTTTTACAGAATGTGGGAATGCAGTTTTGAAGTGGCCTACTTTGAGCTCATGAAAATTGTATCACGTCAGTGGTTATGAGGAATTAAAGGTTGATTTATATCACAGACATGGAAAGGATTTCCCTTGATGAGTTTCAGATCATGACCAATCTGTTTGACCCATTTCCTCAGATAGTTCCGGATGCAACTTCTACAGTTTCACTATGTTTCAATTCAAGATGTTCCAAGTGGCGGACTTTGAAGATTAATTATTGATAACCAGTTGATCATTCAGTAAAAATATTTAAAGACTTTTTTAATACCTATCATGGATATTATTCATCCAAGGTTTCATTTGACGTGATTGCAAGATCAAACAAAAGGTGTTCAATAATGATAAAAAGTGCGGATAGAATAACTTTGCAAAAAAACTATTTTTCAAAATTCGTATCTTTTTTACAGATGCTTGTCTCTAGCAGAGGGTTGTTTTGTTGCATTCATTGCATATGATTCTTCTTCCAAATTTAGTGGCTCCTCCTCAACTCATCATTTGCTCTTTTTAAATCATTTCCTTCCAAGGTAGTTTATAGTGATTTCAGTTTGTGTTTGCTGACAATTTTGAATGGGTGATTTCAACTCTTAAAATATCTTGCCCTGTTTATTTTTAGGTGAAGTTGTTTGATTGGATGATTATATGCACTACAAATTTTGTGTTTGCCAATTCTCAAGGTCCAATTATAATTTTTGCTCAGTGTTTTAATGGCACGATTGAGGGCATTTTATTCAATTTTTTCGACTGGCAAAGTAATAGAAGTTGAAACTTTTTAAAGTTTCCGGTTGTCCAGATCGGATTTGGTTGCAAGCGCCAGTCATTTTGGTTGTGTTTTAGGGTAAGTTGTTTGAATTCAAAAAAAAATTAGGCAGAACCCACTTGGGGCCCAACTAGCTTCATCATTTTAAAAGCTCTGTCATTTTTATAGGTCCACACAAAATTACTCCAGACATTTCATTTTCAGTAAATTTGAAGCAGTAGATTTAGATTCCCATAGATGAAGTGATGGAGATTCTATTGAGCCTCAGAATTATGACTAAAGGTTTGATATTTGAAGGGACACAAAGTAGAGATGTTTTAATGGTGAATGGGATCAAGTTTTTCCTCCGCACATATCCCATGAAAGAGCTACAAGTATCAATGAAGGTTTCCCATATGTACCAAGAGGCAATACACACATATTTTTTCTAAATAATGCTGCACACACTTTTTGAATGTGGTTTATTGTGTTTATGGCTTAGAATCTTTGTTCTTGTATTCTATATCTATTTTCGATATATTTCCCAATGGACAAGGCTCTGATCAAAAATTAGTATCTCCTGTAGTGATGCAAGTTTTTCATGGTTGTTTACATTCTGCAAGAACTTAAATCAAATCCTTTCAATCCTTTTAGTTTTATGTTGTGTAGTATTAGTTTCATCATAGCAATGGAGATTCAATGAATGACTGGTTATCATTTAGTACTTTTTTTACTATTATCTGCTTTGTTCAATCCACTCTTGGAGTTGTAAAGAGTGTTTCATTTACTAGATTAGGTGCACCCGCCTTGGTTCTGCAAAGCCATAAGTGAAGAGGGAAGTCTTGTCTCTATAGCTGGTCCAGCTACCTATAGATTTCCCCATATTTGGAACTAACCATTCCCAAAATCAGTCTTAGGTATATTGGTGTCTCATGGAGTGTAAAATATTTTCAAGAACCAACAGGTACGCACAAAGGGCACATGAATCAGGGTACACATAGTTCATTTATGAGATTTTTCTTAGGATGCTAATTTCTTAGCTCTCATCTACTTCATTTATTATGAAGCTAATTGTCGAAGGATCCAGGCCCAAGCTAGAAAGATGTTTTCCCATCTATTTAAGCTATATTCCTTGTTCTTGTTAGGCTTCCTTGGTATGGTAGGCCTACTCTCTGTAATACTCTTCTTCAATCTATGTTCGATGATAAGCATCTTCTTCTTCTTCCTAATTGTAGCCAGAGCTTCCTTTTCATCAGGATTCAACTCCACTTCCCCCATCTCATCATCCTCATCACCCTCAACTACCATCCTAAGCCTTTCTTCTCTCTCTAGTTATTCAAGCCTCTCCAAGATATTTGGATCAATAAAGTCTGCAACATTGTGTCCATCAATGATATCAGGAATATCAACTTGTTTCCACTCTTCATTTTCCAAAATATACCGCTTCTTTAAGCTTGTAGAGTAAAATTCATCCCCACCATTTTCATTCTCAATATCCTTCTCTGGCTTCCTGGCCTCATTGGCAGCACCTTTCCTGGCATCTAGAACAACTTGAGTAATACAAGGGGGCCTCTCTTTCCTATCTTATAGCTTGGGCATTACAACATGAATCCTATTGAGACAACTAATGATCTTATTTGACTTCATCTTAATTTCCACTCTCTGCTCCAACAACCTCTCGCATGCCACATTCTTGACTGCAATCACCCCTTCTTCCTTCAAAAAACTCATAAAGAGTAGTGTTCCATCATCCTCGCTCTTAATTCCCAAAGAACCCACCCATATTTTTCCTAGCCTTAGATCTCATCTCCACAACCAATTTTTCATCCTCCTCTGGTAGTGTTTCTAGTGGTTGCAAATAAATCTTATTACAAAATACAATAAGAGGCTTATTGGAAAACAAAGGGTTTATGCTGTGAAACAGAGCTTCTTGTTGCACAATATTATAACCACAGAACCCCAAAACATCAAGGAAAAACAAAACAACCACCTTCAAATGAGCCAAGGAAATAATACTAAGCATCTCGATGGTGTTCTTGTCCTCCAAGGGGTGGTCCAAAATTCCAAGGGTATCAATAACCTGATACCTCAAGTACTTATAATCAGTATGCCCAACAAACAGAGACTTAGTAGTAAAAGCATAAGGTTGAACATCCACATCCACCCTAGTAATCTTATTAATAAAAGAACTCTTGCCAACATTAGGGTACTCATAGATCAAAATATTCCTAGTATTTGGGTCAATAGACAACAACCTTTCCATATGCTGCCTCACCTGTTTGAGGTCAGCCAAACTGGGTCCAATTCTCTTAACAATGGTACACTTCCGTCCAAGTGCAGCGACCTTCAAATATTTGCAACGATAAAGAGAATCCCCATATTTTATTAGCCTAACATAGTCTTTGGCCACTTTTTCAATGAGATTGCGAGCAATATTGATCTGGCCAAGGGCCCACTTGTTCCTGAAAAAAAAAATAGAATGAACCAATGGCATGTTTACAACAAAACTATAAAAAAAATTACAAAACTGCACCAATGGCATGTTAACACAAAAATAAATTACAAAACTAAATGAATGGCATGTTTACAACAAATAAATAGAATCATAATAATATGCTAAAAATTCTATTATGTTTAATACACGCTAAAGGACCAGTCCCAACAATTATTAAACATACTTTATTTGATATGATGAATTATTAATAAAGGTCTAATTTTGTAGACTATTAGCACAAAGGAAGATTTGACCTAGCCAAATCTTCCTTGTACCACACAAAAAATTGTATGATAACTATGTCTACTCCAGCCTTAATTGTTTAAGAATTCATCATATCAGATAAAGTAGTTTAAGAATTGTTTGGAGTTCTATTAGACCTTTTTTGTAAACATGTCATTGGTTCAGTTTTGTAAATTTATTTTTTTGTGTTAAATGCATTTAAATGGAACATTAAGAATAGTAATAACATGCTTAATCTATTAGTAATTGGCATATTAAATGCAGATAACACCTTTATTAGTTTAGCATGTTTAATGCATAGTAATTGCAAATTGATTCTTATATGCATTGTTATAAATTTATTGTTAGACTAATTCTATAGGGCACTAGACTTTTTGTTACGTGCACGAACTTGGCCCTAACTCTACATAGTAATAATATACTTAATCTACCAATTAGCATATTATTACTATGCTTAATGTTCCATTTAAATGCTAGTATATAAAGAAGACAATCAGAAGAAAATGGAGATTTGTCTGACCAATAGTCTACATAATTAGACCTTTATTTTAAATGCATTTAACACAAAACAAAATTAAAAAACTGAACCAATGGCATGTTTAAAACAAAGAAATAGAATAATAATAATATGCTAAAAATTATATTCTGTTTAATACACGCCAAAGGACCAGTCCCAACAATTCTTAAACATACTTTATCTGATATGATGAATTATTAATAAAGGGCTAATTTTGTAGACTGGTAGCACGAAGGAAGATTTGACCTAGCCAAATCTTTCTTATACCACACAAAATACTGTGTGATAACTATCTCTACACCAACCCTAATTGTTTAAGAATTCATCATATTAGATAAAGTATGTTTAAGAATTGTTGGGAGTTCTATTAGACCTTTGTTGTAAACATGCCATTGCTTTAGTTTTGTAAATTTGATTATAAGACTAGAATTTTGGGGAGACAAAGTTTTGAATGTTTTCTTTGCTCATTCTATTTGATAAACAAACTACTAGACAGGGAAGGAATATATCAAAAATAACAAGATATAAACTTCCAAAGCTTTCACTATAGTTCATATTATGCTAAGAAAAAAATGGTATTCCATAATAATAGTTAACATTTGATACATTTTATTATTGTAAAAAGGATGATAAAAAAATACATCTCGATGTGAATTTTACTAAGTTGAAGCATTATATATGTCACCTTAATATCCAAAGAATTGCATCACACAAAAAGAAATGAGTGTTGTGAGGTTTTCATACCATTGCCCCATTCCAAATGGGACCCCGTCTTTCTGCTTCATTTCTAGGAGTAGGTGGTCTAGAAGTCTTAATTAGTAATAATTTCAAGTCTCTGAGCCTTAGACAAGAAGTTTGGTGAAGTCAAGGAAGTAAGTGTTAGATACAAATCATTCAAGTCCCTGAATCTAAGTCCAAGTTTAAAAGGGAGTTCTTTTAAAGGCATGAAAATGACTAAGTCTGGGATGATGAAGTAAAGGTAAATTCCGAAGGGGTAGAATCTACCCTCTTCTTGGGATTTTTATCTCAACCACCAATTCATTTGCACCCAGGTGTAGGAATGCAGCAAACAAGGCATGAAGGAGGAGACAAACATAAATTTAAATTTCCATTTGGCCTCCTTGTCTAGGTCGGCCAAGGTAAGGATTTGAAAATAAATAAATTTAATAATCTTTATTGGCCTTAAGAAACCCAAGTTGACCATCCTGGGTAGTCATGCCTCTTGGCCCACAAATTGCCTATATAAGGAGACTAAGTGACCTTATTTTAATATCATCTCAAAATCAAATTGAGCTCTACAATTGGCAGTGAATTTCCCCTTATAATGCAACAAAGTTTCATCCAAATTGGGAAGCAAATTTTACCGATTTTGAGAAGAGATTTTTTTACAAGAGGCATCGAATTGAATCTCAACATGCCTTGATTATCTTCATTAGATCAGGCAACAGACTAACTTGGGAGATGATGGATGAACATGGGGGAGAGATCAAAATTTTGAGAAAGGTAAAATTTGGATAGATTTGAGTATATTTATTTCAAATTCTATAATGAGGAGGATGGTGAGAATCAAATCTAAAACTTTTTTGAACTGAAAAATTACTTATTTCTAGATTTCACCATAATTTTCACCTCAAATTTTGCAAAGAAATGAAGACAATTTCCTTCTAACTTAAGACAATTGATGACTTGATCTATTCTTGCTTGATATGATTTAATTTCCTTCATGAAATATTCATATTTCTAACAAGTTGTTGCTTATAATCTCATGAATTAACTAACTTTTTTTAGGCTTAATTTTCTCCTTAATGTGTATTATTTATATGTGTTGTTTAAGGACTACTAGCTAAGACTATTCATGCCATATATATTTTAAATTGGTTCAAACAAAGAGGCAAATAAAATAGAAGGTTAAGGTGGTAGAAGCTGCATAATTCACAAATTAT
The DNA here is from genome assembly GCA_027943335.1 of Chamaecyparis obtusa. Taxonomy (NCBI): domain Eukaryota; kingdom Viridiplantae; phylum Streptophyta; class Pinopsida; order Cupressales; family Cupressaceae; genus Chamaecyparis; species Chamaecyparis obtusa. Next base: position 32,939 of record BSBK01007688.1, read on the forward strand.
TTATCAAAGCCATTACAAGCATGTTAAGATTTCACAATTACTCTTTTAACATTCTAAGGTGTCCATCATCATTCTTGATTTGATTGATAGGTTTCATTATTCACAATGTAATTATCATTGTTATGATGAGTAGCCATTGTTTGATGTAATCATGTTAGAAATAATAATAAAAATAGAAGAGAAAAGAAAAGAACCCAAGTGTGAGTGCATGAAAGGATTTTACCAAGATCACCAAGAGAGAGAGAGAGGAAATGCTTCAAAGAATCAAGCCACAAGATCAACAAAGTGCTCCAATAAAAACAACAACTCAAAGATTTTTGAAAGGGGAAAAATAAAGAAAAACCCCTTGTGAATAATGAATGAGGCTTAAAACCTAAGGAAGAAGAGAGAAATGGAGCTCAAAGCTCATTACAATATGGAGAGAAAGAATAAGAGAATATAGAAGATTATTGAGCAAGTGTGTGAGAGGCATCTCTTTAAGTAGAGATTAATGGAGAAGTTTTCATGTAACTCCCAACTTAGATGAATGCCACATTCATATTGTGTATGACAAATGTGAGATTCTTCTTAAGGAGGAATATCTATTTTCCTTATTAAAGGAATTACAACAAATGACATGTCCTCCTTCAAATACAATATAAGATACCTTGGTTTATCCTCTAAATACATATTTTACCAAGGAAATATTAATTTCTAACAGCCCCCTTTAATCTTTACTTGGGGTATTTACATCAAGGGGTATCAAACCCAAATTGTTACAGTGAAATTCAAATTTCTCTCTAGAAAGAGGTTTTGTCAAAATATCAGCAACTTGATCTTCACCTTTGCAATAGATGAGGGAAACATTCTTTTCTTCAATTTTCTCTCTAATGAAGTGGTGGTGGAGTGAAATGTTCTTTGACTTTGCATGGTAAACTAGATTTTTTGCCAAGGCTATTGCACTTTGATTGTCACAATACAATGGTGTAGGTTCATGTTGAGGTAGACCAAGATCTTCAAGTATTCTTCTAAGCCATAACTTTTATATTCAGCTTTTGTAGAAAATAGAGAAACAAATTGATCTTTTTTACTTTTCCAAGATATAGCACTTGAATCAAGAGAAAAACAATACCCAAAAGTAGATTTCCCATCATTGGGGTCTCCACCCCCCTGAATCAGTAAAACCTTTTAAAGGAAAATCAGAATTTGCATCATAAAATAATCCTAAGTTAATAGTACCTTTAATGTATCGTAATATTATTTTAGCAATTTTGAAGTGTGTTTGTTGAGGTTTGGACATGAATCTTGAAACTAAACCAACACTAAAAGATAGATCAGGTCTAGTGAGAGTTAGATAATTTAAACTACCTGCAAGTTCTCTATAAGGAGTAGCATCTATGAATGGAAATTTCATATCTATCATTAACTTAGTTCCTAATTCACATGGAATTGGAACATAAATAGCATCATTGATATGAAATCTATCTAGAACATCTTTAGCATATTTACTTTGAGAGATAAAAATACCCTTAGGGGTTTTCGAAGTTTTCATTCTTAAGAAATAATGTAAAAGGCCTAAATCATTCATTTGAAATTTTTGATTAAGTTGGAACTTAATATCAGAAATTAAATGGTTAGAGCTAGAAGTAAGAATCAAATCATCAACATAAAGAATGATAATAATAATGTCATCTTCACTATGCTTTATATACAAGTTAGGATCATTTTTACTTCTAGAAAAACCTTGAGAAATAAAGAAAGCATTGATTTTAGAGTACCACTCTCTAGGAGATTATTTTAAACCATAGATAGATTTATTTAGTTTGCATACTAGATTTTAATGACCTTTAATAAAACTGTGAGGTTGAGACTGTGTGTTATAAATGTGTCACACTTCTATGGATCATTACATGCAAGGAAACTCAAGAATGAGCCCTCACAAATCGATCCATAGCTCCCTAGGCATGGAGTGCAAGGGCTTTTTAAGAATGCTCTCAGCTAGAGCTATTTAGCCTATAACCTTGCTAGTAAACCATGCAATGGGAGATTCAATGAAGACAAGGGCAAGAATGCCAATATCCTCAAGAATCAAGAATGAAAATGCAATGCAATGCTATGCTAGAAATGAAAATGCAAGCTAAGCTATGAAAGGAAATATGCAAGTGCTACAACCCAAGCTAATTAATCTATGTGAGCTAATTTAGAGCATAGAAATGAAGCTAATCTAAGAAAGCATAAATATGAAGCTAAGCTAAGAATGCAAGAATGAGATGTAGATGCTAAGAATGCTCCAAATCTTCAAAAACTCCAAAGTGCATCTAGAAAACCTGCAGCATAAAGTTAGCATAAAAAGTTGAGGATCTAGAAAGAAGAAGAGAGCTCTCCTTTTATAAGAAATGAAAAGGAATGGACCATGGAGATTAAGAGGCAAAAGATTTAATCAAGGGTGGAGCTTGAAAGAGGAGCGATCCATGTGCACCAATATCCTCCAATGAGAAAATAGGAGTTGACTTTTGTGTCCATATGAGACAAAAAGTGCTTTTTCCCTTTTTATAAAATAAGAATAATGCTTTATTTGTGCAACTTAGGATAAGAGGAAAAGTGGGGGATTTTTATTTATTAAAAGGGGGGGAAATATTCCTTTTAAATAAATAAAAACTTAGGATAAGATGGTTAGCCCATAGAAAATAATCGAATAAATGATAGAGATAGGATTTGATCAAGAACAAGCAATTTATGATTTAGCAAAAGGGGCTAATAGTCTAGGTGACCATTTTTAGGTGTATACATTTTTGGCACCCACCATGGGGCAAAGTAGATAGGCTTTGCCCTTTAGTTTCTTGCATTTTCATCATTTTTTGGATTATTTTTTGGAAATTTTGCAGGTTTTGGTTCTCTGTCTCAGAGTATCGTGCGATACTTCTCAAGTATATCGCGTGATATACCTTACTATACACGTGCGACACTTCATACCAGAGAAGAATTACATAACAGTATTGAGGTATATCGCCTGGTGTCATGTGAAGTATCGCCCACCTATTGTGTAGTATATCGCCCGGACTGAGGTATATCGCCCGGCTATAGGAAACTGTGTCGCGTGATACTGGTGAAGTCTGAGGTATATCACTTGAACCTGACAAAGAGCTATTTTTGGGCTTTTTTATCCATCTTGCAAGTTTCAGGTTCTCTGCTATCTTTTTGAAATTTTCTAAAATTTCTAGCGTTTTCAAATCTGTGCCACTCAGGAAAACGGGTGCCCATTTTTTTTGAAATTTTGCAAATGGTATCAAAAGTTTAAGTGTGATATATTGTTGGAAAGGTCTTTCCAAGCCTAATCCAACCATGATGGTTTCATTTTCAGATTTTATCATTTGATCAGTTATTTTTGTAGATTATCTAATTTTTCATGTACTAATCATTGTTAGATTTTGGATTTTGATTCTCCTAACTCTTGTTGGTCTAACAAGTTGTGGTTGTAGGTGCTTCTTGCTTGAAATTTGCTAAAATCGCATGTCAAAGAGGGCTACTAATGGTTTTTGTAGGGCTGCCCTAAGCATAAAAACCAAATCAAGTGCTTGTTTAATTGCTTTCTTTATTAAGTGCGGCATATACTAGTTGTTTCCTTTCATAGGCACTTAATACCTTGTTGTAGAAATTTTGAGGTGGTAGGAGAGTATACTCTTCACCCTTGTGGTGAAATAGAAATCTTGACCCATCTTGGGATTTTGAAAGCAAGGGGGTAATTGAATCTTTGCTTGGTGTGTTTGGGAGAGATTCTTGAGATAGGGGAGTATGCTCTTCACCCTTGTGGTGAACCAAAAACCTTGAACCTCAAGAGTTAATCCACTTTTTGTTTAGTATAAGGATCCTTTATCGGGCCTGCTCTTGAGAAATCAAGAGGAACAACCCAAGTGGGGACAACCTTGTCATCATTTTCCTTGGTGGCGAGTGATTCCAACTCACTATAATCTCAATGCTATCGAGGACACAAAACCTTGGTAGACATAACACTTGTCTTCGCTTGATGTTAGTAGCTCATGGGATTGTGACCATGGGGAAAGCATTGAGCGAGAATGCTTAAGGTACTCTTGAGGCCGTGAGGTCCTAGTCCTTTATGAGGAGCAAGAGGGGTGTTATGAATAGAAGCCCTTACTATGAACCATTAGATAGAGGCCACCTTATTTTAGCCACTTAGCTTCTTGGTGCAAGGATTGATCCAAGTGGACTTACCCAGATCACCCCAAGACACTCACCATATGTGTTCCTTTGGTTGTATTTTTGACACTTCCATGACAATGCCAATATCTCTTGTGGGCAACCACTTGGTGTGAGGCAAGGGAGCATCAAGTTGTGGGCCAAGTTGCTAAGTAATGAGCCTTGTCCTTCTAGGTAGTAATTGCTTGAATTGTCTTCAATTATGCTATACTAGTGTAAACGTCCTCAACATTCAAACAAGCGGTAGCATTCATAAGGTTCTCTATTTTGATATCACAAGTGCTTGTCTTGGCAAGGTTGCTTCTGCCCTTGTTTCAAGTGTTTTATGACATGTTTGATCACCTACTGTTTGCAAACTTGTCTGATTACTACTTTCACTACATTTGGAACCAACAAAACTGAACAAATTGCTTGCCAAACTGAAACATTGACCAATTGCTTTCAAAACTGAGTTTTTCACATTCACTGGTCAAGAGTCACATTGTTTGCCTAGGAACTATCGCACAAATTTATTTTTCTATCTCACTACTGCTTGCAATCCAAAGTTGATTTGTGTCACTTCCAGTCATCCTTGGTCAATCTAGGTCAAACCTTAGGTGCTATATCATGTTGCTCAATATCCAAATGAATTTCAATGGTATCAATTTGCTCAAAATGATGCTTGGTCACCTTTCTTCCACATCTCTCATGTCTTCCTAGTCTCCCATTTTCATCCTTTGTCTTCTTTCTTCATTCTTCTTTCTCTTCTTCCTAAAATTTTCATGTCTTCTTGATTCTTTTCCTCTTATTATCTAGTCTACTTTCTTCTATTTCATCTTTTCTATTCATTTCTTTCATGCTTGATTCCTCCTCTTCTAGAATCATGAGTTTCCACTATCTTGCTATAGAACCTCTCTTGAGAAGGGATGATCTTGAACTCATTGCTCAATTCGAACAGTATTATTTTTCCAACCATCCCGCAAGTCATCAACTTAAGGCAAGAGTAAACAAAAAGATGCTTGAGTCCGACACCTTTGCTAGGATTATAGACATGATTCTCTCACAATCTCCTTCTTCCAATCACTCTTTATCTTCTAGGTCTTCTCATCATTCCTCATCTTCCACATCTTACCATGCCTTTTCTAGACATTATTCTCCTTCTTCAACTTCCAAATCTTATCATGACTCTTCTCAACATCATTCAAATTCTTCCTTAGCTAAGTTTTCTTCTTTCACTAGGTCTTCACCTTCCTCTTCTTCACGATCTTGTTCTTCCTCTACTTCCCCCAAGAGTCTTGCTTTTCTTCATGAACCATACCATAATGAGCAACGTGAAAATCCTCATAACACCTTTGATGACTATGATGATGGACAATGTAGTGATACTTATGACACCTCTATTCCTCAAAGTCCTCCTAGTCACAGACTTTTGCTTACTAAAAATAGGTCGTCACATTGGATAGATTGTGATGGTGATCCATATGATTCTAATTTTGAAAGAGAGTTTAGTTATATTTGTAGACAATACCTTGATGATGATCCATCTACTACTGCTGAGGACTATGAAATGCAACGCGCTGATTATAAACGTTACTACTACAAGAATCTTTCCTCTAAGAAATCCACTACTAAAAATCAAAATTGAACTTCTGAGCAAGATCATGTTAATGATGAACCTTTGTCTTGTGATGGTCCCCTTCCATCCCCTACTTCTTCCAATACTCATACATCTCCTAAATCTTTTGAGTCTTCCAAATCTTTCACAAATCCTTCATCCACTGAAGATCCTAATAATTTTCATGCAGTTCCCTATAGTTATCCTCAAGGGCTACCTCTTAAAGAAACTAAAGCTCACCTTCAATTTGTTGCAAATACTTCTAATGATGCTAAACCGAAAGATCTTAAGCCTTTGTCTACTATACTACCTACTTTAGCTAATTCTTCACCATCTCTTCTAAAGTCTTCCATACAATCCCAACATGCTTCCTTGTCCTTAGAAGTGGCTTCATGTCAAGAGGACTTTAAAATTGATAAAGAAAATAATATAAAAAAAGATCAAGATCAAGAACCCTCCATGTCATCCAATTATTTTCATGATGTCTCTAATCCATTTCATGGCTCTTTTGATCCTCTACGCTCTTTTGCATTCATTCCACCATCTCCTAAGCAAGATCAAGCTAGTACTTGCACCATTGAGCTTATTGACGATCAAAATAACCTTACCACACTTGCACTTTCCAAAGATGATGTTTCCATTAAAGTTATTAAAATTGGTGTTGTTACTACTAATGTTAAGCCTATTGAAAATCAAGAAGCAAATTTTGCACTTGTGTTATCCAAAGGTCCTTGTCAAGATCAAAGTCTTCCATCTTCTTGTTCTACCACTCCATGCTCACTTCCGCTTTCTACTCTTCCTAAGTCTTTTCAAGCTTTGAACAATCCTATCGAAGAAGTTGGTCCTATTCAAGATGTTCACAATTCTGTTGAAAATTCCAATGCTCACTCTAAAGATGCTGATATCCTTGGTTTTCATATAGATGCTGATGAACATATTGATTATCCTCTTGCATCTTCCACTTCCATCCTTGGACCTCTCCCACCACTGCTAAGGGATTCATGTCTTCCCTCCATCTTGGGTCCTTATGTCCCTTCACTTTCACCTCCTAATTCTCCTAATTCATCATCCATCTTGGGTCCTTACGTCGCTCCATCTCCTATCTTTCCTCAAGATCAACATAGATGCATACCCTTGAATCCTTTTCATCCACTCACCCATCTAAACCAGTCATATCATCCTTCTTCTTCCACAAGTCCCAAGTCTTTTGGAAGTAACTTGAATTTTCAATACAAAAAAAAGAAGCAATACAAGAATCCATCAAAAAAAGAAGATCACCATGTCTCCTCTAATCGACATGGAAGCATAAAGTCAAAAGAGATATGTAAGAAGAAAACTACAAGACAAGTATGGGTTCCAAAATCCATCATTGAAGATATTCTCTCTAAATCATCAAAAGGAAATAAAAAGCCTAAGGCTATATGGATTCCAAAGTCTCTCTTGAAAGAGTCTTATGTTGAACAAAAAGTGAAATTGACATTCAAGCTTCCAAAGGCTTCCACTTCATCTTCTTCCAAAAATGATCTTCAATTCCATGCACCTGAACTGCAAACTCTGCTAAACATTCACCATATTCCTTCTCGTATTCCTTCATTCACATTTCCTTCACCCTCTCACCACCCTTTAAGGTGTGTGTCAATGTTGATCTTGCCTCCCTTTCTATCTCCCCTTTCACAATCCTTTCGTTTACTATCCTTCTACCTTATATCCTTTTTCCTCATTGTCCTATTCCTCATATCTTCCAACCTCACTCGCTTTGCATAAAAACCTTATCCTCCATTTTTCTCTTCCATCTTCTTCTCCCTATTAGCATCTTTGAGCATATCATTTTGAATCCTTGGCATATTATGGTTTATCCTTTCAAGGAGCATTATCTGAAAAGCTTGCCTTCTTCCAAAAAAAAGAAAGAAAAAATTGAAAATGTGCCATGGTGAAAACCTGGAAACAGGCACCTTGGTAGCAAAAGTAAAGAGAAATAAATTCATCCTATGGTGAAAAACACTCCCTTGTGGCACCTTGGATAAGTACCATGATGAAAACCTGGCAATCAGGTGTCATGCGTAGTTCTTCTACATATTTCATTCATTCCGTCTTCTTTCTTTGATCTTGATGATGCTGAGCTATACACGAACATTTGGCTATTTTTTGGGCTATCTTACGATGATATTGCTTTCATTCCATTCATTTTTTCTTCATATCTATTTTCCTCCATTCATTCTAGTCTTTTGCTATCCTTTTCCCCTTTGGTCTTGATCTAATAAAAAAAGAGTAAAACACGATGCTATGAAGCCTCTTGACATGTCTACTCCTTTGGACTGCATCCTTTCTTGCTCTTATACCACGCTTTTGAGGCTTATCCTATGTTGGCCTTTCATTGCTTATCCAAATTTTCTTTGCATGACAATTTTTTCCCTAGCTTGGGTACTCTTGAGGAGTTTGCCTTTGAGGATTTTTTCCCTTCACTCTCCTTCATTCTCATGTCTTCCATCTCTTCCACCAGCTTGCTACTCCCTCTCATTCCCCACGTTGCTAGACATTGGGACTACATGATGTGATCTTTCTTGGAAGTTTGATGCCCATTCTATCTGGGGGCATTCTTTGTACATAATTTATGATCCTGAAAAAATAACAAAAAAATTGATATATGATGCTGAAAAAATCCTAAAAAGCATAAAAAGTACTGAAAAAAAGAGCATCCTAGTGAAAACCTAGCAATAGGCACTTTGATGTCTCACCCAAAAAAATCAAAAAATTCAAAAAATTGAAAATTTTGAAAAAGTGCCTTGGTGAAAACCTGGAAACAGGCGCCTTGGTAGCAAAAATACAAAAAAATTATAAAAAGTCCTGAAAAAATTGCAATAAATCTATCAAGTGGTGAAAACCTGGAAATAGGCACTGCTTGAGACCCTCTGCACCTATGTCTATCAGTCTTGCATGGTGCTCCTTCACTCCACTTCTCGCTTTGCCTCTTCTAGCCTAGAATTGACTCTTGTCTTAGTCTAGGGGGCATACATTGTTTTAAGCTCATCTTGGGTCTCTTTGTGCGTCTGGGTTTCTTAGGCACCTCGCAAACGGTGTTTTTCAACACCACCCCAATTATGTTTTTCAACACTTACCCTTGCATCGAGTGTTTCTTAACACTTATCAGATATCCTACCCACAGTCTAGATGATGCAATATTTCTCACTGACAGATGTGATACTCAAAGTTTGACTCTATGACCTACACACACACACTTAAACATTTGACTCATTGAGACTTGCTTGGCTTTATTTTTTTGTGTGTTTTCTATGATGCTTTCTTTGCTGAGTGTTCTCCCCCTATGATCATTTTCGATGATGCATAGCTAGAAGACTGAGGGAATGAGAACATGTTTTATTGCTTTTTCTTCTTATGGTTATATTTTGTTGGTCCTAACTGTCATGAACATTTATGCTGGTCTTACTTGACACTATGGACCTACAAGGTATTATCCTTGACTGTTTCGCAAGTGTATGCTTATAGTCATCTTGACTTTCTTGTGTCTTGATGCGAGCATAATCTTGCTATATCAAACTTAGGTAATCTCACTGCACTAGTCATCTTGACCTACATGTCTTTGATGCCTAGGTGAGATTTCCACATTTCTATCTGATATAGATCATATTCAGATCCACATAGTTATGCTAGTGTGTATTGTATGATCTTGTGACGCTACCAATAATGCTCAATGATGAATATTAGATGTCTATTAGCATTGTGACCTTGCAAGTAAACCACTTTTCATGTAGCTTGCATTTTTTAGTTCATGTTAGTTTAGTTTTGCATCTTGCATATGGAGAGAGCTCTCTTTTCATCTTACGTGGACTTGTTAATCAACTGCACTCACCTTTCACTTCTTCCTGATCATGTCTTTCACTTCTTGTCTTTCATATCCCATCATTTTTCTTTTATTTCAGGATCGAAACCAAAATCTGAGTTCACCTTGATCATCCAAATCACCTTTTCCCCCTCTTTCGCATAGTTGGCTAACCTTTTGAGGCCTGATCCTTCGATCTTCACTGGGGCATTCTTCACCTCTTCATCTCCATCTCTTTCAAAATTCTAGTCTTTCATTCACTTTCAATCTCAAGTTCAAATTCTTCCCCCTCTGTGGTGTTTTCAGGTTGAGGGACCGCTTGGTTCGTGCCCCATGTCCCATGTGTGGGGCATATCTTCACTGCTTGATGGTTATTCTATTCTCTTTCTTCGATTATGATTTCTAGTGATTTGATCATGTTGCTCTTGCTTCTGCTTTCCCTTTACCTGTATTTTGCTTTCGATCCTGAGGGGGTAGACACATCATGTCTTATTGGCTATCTCTTTCCTACGTGTTCAGTACTGTCGCTACCAGGCTGATCATGCAAGATTTTCTATCTCTCTGCACTTCATTCTTTGGAGTCAGATCACTATCTGCTTGCCTTGTTGGCTATCTCTTGCTTTCTTGGCTGATCTGAGTTTCTTTGTGATCCCAAATTGATCTCACATTTCAACTTCATTCTTTGACTACATGTGTTCCCAAATCGATCACACATTAGTCAAAGAGGGGCAAATGTATACACCTAAAAATGGTCACCTAGACTATTAGCCCCTTTTGCTAAATCATAAATTGCTTGTTCTTGATCAAATCCTATCTCTATCATTTATTCAATTATTTTCTATGGGCTAACCATCTTATCCTAAGTTTTTATTTATTTAAAAGGAATATTTCCTCCCCTTTTAATAAATAAAAAGCTCCCACTTTTCCTCTTATCCTAAGTTGCACAAATAAATCATTATTCTTATTTTATAAAAAGGGAAAAAGCACTTTTTGTCTCATATGGACATAAAAGTCAACTCCTATTTTCTCATTGGAGGATATTGGTGCACATGGATCGCTCCTCTTTCAAGCTCCACCCTTGATTAAATATTTTGTCTCTTAATCTCCATGGTCCATTCCTTTTCATTTCTTATAAAAGGAGAGCTCTCTTCTTCTTTCTAGATCCTCAACTTTTTATGCTAACTTTATGCTGCAGGTTTTCTAGGTACATTTTGGAGTTTTTGAAGATTTGGAGCATTCTTAGCATCTACTTCTCATTCTTGCATTCTTAGCTTAGCTTCATATTTATGCTTTCTTAGATTAGCTTCATTTCTATGCTTTAGATTAGCTCACATAGATTAATTAGCTTTGGTTGTAACACTTGCATATTTCCTTTCATAGCTTAGCTTGCATTTCCATTTCTAGCATAGCATTGCATTGCATTTTCATTCTCGATTCTTGAGGATATTGGCATTCTTGCCCTTGTCTTCATTGAATCTCTCATTGCATGGTTTACTAGCAAGGTTATAGGCTAAATAGCTCTAGCTGAGAGCATTCTTAAAAATCCCTTGCACTCCATACCTAGGGAGCTATGGATCGATTTATGAGGGCTCATTCTTGAGTTTCCTTGCATGTAATGATCCATAGAAGTGTGACACATTTATAGCACACAGAGACATATAAATTTCTTCATGCAAATCATCTTTTAGAAAAGCACTTTTAACATCCATTTGGTGGATAGGACAATTCATTTTTGCAGCTAAAGAAAGAACAACTTTAATGGTAGGCATTTTTGCAACAGGAGCAAAGGTCTCATTATAGTCTATTGCTTCAACTTGAGAAAAACCTCTTTCTACTAGCCTATCTTTAAACTAACTAATATCATTATTTTCATTCAAATTAGTTTTGAATAACCATTTACATGAAACTAGATTTTTTCCATGAGGTAAAGTAGGTAAATCCCAAGTATTATTAGAAATTAAACTATCATATTCCTCTTGCATAGCAATTTTCCAATGAGGTTGATTTTTATCTTGAGAAAAATTATGAGGATCATTAGAATGCTTAAGAGAAGACATTAAAGCATAGTTACAATAATTTTAAGTCTCCTAGGTCTAAGACCACCCATTCTAGAAATATAATCATCACCTTCATTAAGTAAATTTTAAAACCATTTCGGATTTCTCTTAGAATTAATGGAAATAGCACTATGAGGAGTAAACTCATCATTTTCATAATCACTATGAGGATTAAATTCATCATCATCATTATGAACATAATTACCATCATTATGAGCAAAATTATCACTATGAGGAGTAGAAACATTGTTACTATCATCATCATCTTTTTTAATACTAGTAGGAATAGAAATAGGTGCATTAGGAGTATGGTTTAGAATAGGAGGTTGGTCCTCCATGAGGTCAATTATACCCCCTTTAAATTCATCATCTTTAGCCTTGGAACAATCATGCACTTCATTTTTTGCAATAACAACATCTCTTGAAATATGCACCTTATTAGTAGTAGGATCATAAAATCTATAACCTTTATTAAATTCATCATACCCAACAAAAATAAATGGAGAAGATTTAGAATCTAATTTGTGTCTTTTTTTTTTGGGTGTGTGAACATATGCAATTGATCCAAAAATTCTCCAATATTGTAAATTTAGTTTTCTACTGGACCACGCTTCCTCGGGAATAATATCTTTCAAAGCTTTAGTAGGAATTCTATTAAGAAGATAAGTGGCACAAGCCATTTCTTCAGCCCATAACTTGTAATGAATATTTTTTGCATGAAACATACATCTAGCTATTTCTACAATAGTTCTATTCTTCCTTTCCGCTACACCATTTTGTTGTGGTGTATAAGGAACAATAAGCTCATGTTTTATACCAAAAGATCTAATGTAAGAATGAAATGCATTGTTAACATATTCAGTAGCATTATCTATTCTAAGAATTTTAAGTTTAGAACCAGATTGTCTTTCCACAAACATATGAAATTCAAAAAATGTGTCAAGAACTTGATCTTTAGTATGCAAGACCTAAATCCAAATTCTTCTAGTGAAATCATCCACAAAGATAAGAGCATACTTGGAACCTTGTATTGAGTTGTTCTCCATTGGACCCAAAAGATCACTATGAATAAGATGTAACTTATGAGACACCCTCCATGAAGTACTATGAGGAAAGGGCTCCCTTTTCATTTTTCCACTCATGCACCCTGTGCATGTAATTTTAGATGGAACAAGAGGAGGTAATCCTTCAACCATGTTAGATTTTAGCAATAAAGAAATATAATTAGAATTTAAATGGCCAAGCCTTTCATGCCATCTATTGAAATCAATATTCACTTTCAAAGAGTACCTAGAAGAGGAAAACTCATAGAATTTAAACAAGTTATCATGATCCAAATTAGCATTAGCAACAACAAGATCAGTGTTTGGATCAATAATAGAGCACATATCATTATGAAATTCAACTTTGTAATCTTGATATAATTGAGCAACTGAAAGAAGATTGGATTTCAATTTAGGAACATAAAGAACATTGTGTAATTTTCCATTTAGAACATTAACATCACCAACTCCATCAACTTTGCAGCTACTATCATTAGCTAATTGTATAGGAATATTAGTAGTATCAAGTTACAAAGAATCAAAAACTTCTCTATGAGATGGAACATGATGAGAAGTGTCATTACCAATAATCTATTCTAATGCATGAGAAGTTTTATAACAAGTAGTAAAAGAATGACGAGATTGATTACCTTGAAATTTATTTTGATTATTGTTATTCATTGGCTTCTTATTATTTTTCTTTTTAAAACAATCATTAGTTAGGTGACCATCTTTACCACAATAAGTACAATGTGGTTTTTGATTTTTTTGATTACTGTAATTATTGTTGTTGTATGATGGCCTAGAATTATACCTATTGTTTGAATGATTATAATTATTATTTGAAGAACCATTATTATGATGATTATTGTGATTGGTATGATAATTATAGTTGTTATTAGAATGGTTATTGTTATGATGATTAGTATGAGACTTATTATTGTGATTATGAGTTTTAGATACAAAAGCATGCTCAAAAGATTTAATAGTACCAAATTGCAATAATTTTTCCTCCTCTTGATGCAACAAATTTTGAAAAATAGGATAAGTTAAAAGAGGAGCTAAACTAGAAATAGCAAGCTGAGAGTGGATATTAGTGATAAATTGTTGAAAATTCTTAGGCAGACATTTCTTAAGAATTATAGTAATCATTCTAATATCTGTAAGAGTAACATTTAAACCATTTAACTGAGTTCTAATAGCATCAAAATTGAGTAAAAATTCATCAGTAGATTTAAAATTTGTATACCTTAGGTCTTCTAAGTTGTCTTGGAGCTGAATCTTACGTGATTTAGAGGAGCTGTCATAGGTTTGTTTCAAGATGTCCCATGCTACATGAGCTTTGGTGTAATGTCCATTCAAGACATAGAGATCAGGACTGATGGAGAGTCCAATTAGACTGAGTACTTCATCATTCTTAGCTTGCCATGCATCTTTGTCAATTAGAGAAGCAATGGTAGCCGGTTCAAGAGTCACATCTATGGCAGCGTCAAGAAAATGTTTAAAATGGAAGAGGAAGGAAACATGCGTCCTCCATTGATGATAGTTAGAGCTTGTTAGTTTAATTTCTGGAATTAGATTAGACATGATGAGAATAGACAGATAAAGATAACATAATTACACTTATGAATTTTGAGCAGATTTAGATAAAAATAAGATTACAATTATATTAAATGCTTAAAGAATGAGCTATAAGTGATTAAAAACAATATATAAGAGTGAAATATCTAATAAATAGATAAATTGAACAATGTTAAATAGTTAAATTGGATTTGTTTACTCAAAATGACATAAACAAAAAAATTGTTAAACTTACATGAATTGAATTTTAGACTAAGAATTAAAAAAAAAATTGACGTTAGAATAAAGATTTGAACAAATGAATTAAGTAATGAACTGAGATAATGATAATGAGGATGAACAAAGGGAGTAGAGTAAAGTTATTAAATATTTGACCATAATTAATAAATGAGTCAAAGATTGAGATAAGCTTTCAAACTATATCTATAATTAGATAAACCTATAGAAAATAAGTAAGATATCAAAGTATATGTCTGTAGTTAAACAATGATAATAAGAATTTAATAATAAACTCTACCAAAACAAAAAACTAAAAAAAGAATAACATAGATTTTGCAAAGAAAATTATTTTCTATAAACTAAATATAGATAAGATTTGAAATAAATCTCCTATAAACAATGATGAATGATAGAAACCTATAGCCAAGTAATTTTAATGCAGCTAAACAAAAATGATATAAATAAAAAAAATAGGTTAAAAAAATAGAAACGTTAATGGTGAATCACTTATATACTTGCAACATAAACATAAAAAGAAAAGAAAAATGTAAAAGATGCACCATAGTCCACAATGTTCTACCATCGGCCTCTACATGAAAAATGAATTTCACCCTATTACATGATTGTGGGCCTGGCAATGTGATTCACCATATTAGTGGGCTAGGCAGCGAGTTTGAACTTGTAGAGGACTTGGCTAACAGGCACGCCCTGCTATCAAGACTTGGAGCTAACAAGGCAGGTGCGACTGGAAGAAGACTGGTGCAATTGGTGTGGCAGGTGCAGGAGGTGCAACCAAGACTTTACTAGAAGAATACTGGTGTGGCTAGTGCGGCAGGTGTGAACAAGGATGATGCAAGGTGGTTCTTTCAACTCCACCTGCTAAACCTTGCATTATGAAGTAGCAACCATCTATTCATAAAAGGAATCAGCTATACTTGCAATCATTAAATTCTATAGCGAGAATATTATGTCTGAGAGTGGCAAGAAAGCTCCGAATATAGAGTATAAATGTAAAGAAATACCTTTAAAAAGGTATTAAAAAAATGATTGGAGTAAGAGACACCAAAAAAATGATTAGAGCAGAACAAAAATATGAATAGTTATCGATTTGTTGTATTACTAAAAACATATTATTTATAGTAATTACTGACTGCAATATCTATTGATATTAATATGAGTGTTAGTTAAAACATAAAATATGTATCAAGGAATCTCTGAAAACAAATTGATGGGAGGAAACGTTATAAGGAAAGAATAATGTAAACAAACGTTATCTGAGTTTTTCTATTATGATCAATAATAATAATTCTGATTAAACAATAAAAACCACAGTAGGAAGAATGAAACCAATGTTAACAAAGAAAACATCATGAATAAATGCATACTGCAGTAATGACAAATAATAGGGAACGTTAATCAAATAGAAAATATGTGGTCTAATGCTAAAAGGTTAGCCAATATATGTTGAGTAGCTTTAATTTTAAACAGAAAAAGTAGAGTTTGATCAAAAATAAAGAAGAGCCCTGCATGCAAGGGTGTTAGAACACCAGGAAAAAAATGAAACATGCAAGGAATGAAGATTAGTGATTGTAGAAAAAAATTGAAATGAAGAAGAGATTGGTTAGATCTAATAAAGAAAAAAACTTGAAAAGAAGATAAATGGACTTCGATCTGTGAAAAGCCATCCAAATCTAAGATCTAAGAGAAAAAAAACTAATATGTTAGATTGCAAGCAGATAATGAAGAAAAAACCTGCAAAAAAAGTTAGATAACAAAAAAGAGCTATCTCTTTCACAACCAAAATATCCTCCAAATTTTCCGTACATGCAATACTCAACAAACAAGGGTTAAACCAGCTCTGATACCATGTTAGAAATTTTAATAAAAATAGAAGAGCAAAGGAAAGAGCCCAAGTGTGAGTGCATGAAAGGATTTTACCAAGATCACCAAGAGAGAGAGAGAGAGAGAGAGAGAGAGAGAGAGAGAGAGAGGAAATACTTCAAAGAATCAAGCCACAAGATCAACAAAGTGCTCCAAGAACAACAAGAACTCAAAGATTTTTGAAAGGGAAAAAACAAAGAAAAACTCTTTGTGAATTATGAATGAGACTCAAAGCCTAAGGAAGAAGAGAGAAATGGAGCTCAAAGCTCATTACAATATGGAGAGAAAGAATGCGAGAATAGAGAATATTATTGAGCAAGTGTGTGAGAGGCATCTCTTTAAGTAGAGATGAGTGGAGGAGTTTGCATGTAACTCCCAACTTAGATGAATGCCACATTCATATTGTGTGTGTGACAAATGTAGGATTCCTCTTAAGGAGGAATATCTAATTTCCTTACTAAAGGAATTACAACAAATGACATGTCATCCTACTTGGACTAGAGGACATATACAATAAAGGATACCTTGGTTTATCCTTTAAATACATTGTTTGATGTAATCATGATAGAAGGATCCAACTAAAAACTATCTAAACATGCAATCTCAATAAAAATGCATAAAATCCATGCATAATAATATTTACAGAAGTAATACTCTATAAAAAATCATGATTATACCCAATTAATCTTGAATCCTAGAGTGCCAAATTTTTCCTTGAAAAATCTAGATTCATGAAAAAGTCATTAGCCAATCCTTGACCCAATTTTTAATGACATTTTGTGTTTTGAAAACATTTAAGTCATGTTAAAATTCCTTTAAATGGTAAAAAATTATGAACATTTTGATGCAAAGACCTATGAACCCTAGAAAAACTAGTGAAATAATTGATGGGTATGTGCAAGATCATGACGGGCCAAAAAGTGGCGATGTGAAAAATATTCACTTTTCACTCGTCCAAAAGCGCATGAAACACTTGTTGAATTTTGAGTAGGCCTGGGTGTCAGTACACCTAAGAAAACTTGAGACCAAACCACAGGCCTAATTGGGTACCCGATACCATGTCAGGTACCTGATATGATATCGGGTACCCAATACTTGTGGCATAAATCCGAAACCCGTGAGCCCTTTTCCTCATTTCTCTTCATGGTTTTTCTTAGGAAAATAGCTTGATATATCAAATACACAATATATTTTCAGGTATTTTATTTTGGCAACAACAAATTTGACTCCTAGCGTATTCAGTAAGTAAATTTTTTGTTTATTTTGATTATTTTATTTTATTTTCATGCCAAATGTCATTTTTTTTGTTGAAATAGGGTTTTGTATTTATATTTGTAATACTATATGAAATTAGATTGAAATTTAGATTTTTTTTTTAATTTAATCAGGCATGGCTGACAACAATGAAGAAAATAACCCTCCCGCACCAAATAACAATCCTGAAAACAATCCCCCGTGTCAAAACCCTCAATCTTTAGAAGATTTGATACAATATAATTTGAACACAATACGCGATTTCCAAAACACATATCGAACTATACCTACATTAGGTCCCATGCTTGCAACACTAAATACAATTATTAAAAATATTGATACAGTCACACAACAACATAATGTTGCTCTTCATTGGCGTGATGATATGCATGCCCAATTTGATGACGGGCTTGGCCATGATGGGATTGTGGCCCTTAATATAAGTAAGGAAGATATAGCCTCCCTTTTTGTCAATCCTAAAACTGGAATACCAGTTGACCCCAAAAGGCCCAAATTATCAATAAAATGGTGCACAAATGAAGCAATGCGCACAAACTTTTGGGCTCATTGGTGGATGGTTTTTGATAAACCACCCCATACCAATTTGGAGGTCCCATTTTATTTCATAAAAAAATTATATGCTGAGTTTGTGCTTGGTCACCATGTTGATTATTGGAGTATGAGGCCCAACATGGGTGTAGGCGGAGGAGCTCCTCAGACTAGGCCATTTGCCAAGCACAAAAAGGCCACTACCTTTGTCCCCCCCACTAACGTCGCACCCCCTCCTTGAGTGCAATATCCTGATATCATTATAGAGGCTGCCTCACAAACTATTAGGGCCATTCATTTACTGAGTGATTAGTTGATCATGCAGACCAAGTCAGTGTTGCCTCCTGGTGTGGATGATGTTGGCACATCGAGATCTCATCGGAGTTCACATGTATGCGAGCCCCATATTTGCATTATATCCAAGAATATGTGTCTTGGACTGCTTACTGATGCTGATACATATCAGTATGTTATTAAAAAGGAGGATAGAGGAGACGTGGTTCTAGAGGCTGCAACACCTCATGGAGCATCTACATCTCATGAGAGTGCTTAGGAAGTGTACGCAGATCCATTGACTCTTGTTGATACGGTAAGAGTAAACATTATAAATAAATTTGTCACATGACTTATTTAATTTAAAAATAATTTATTTATTTAGATTAGTTTTAATGATTTCATGCACTTATGGATATATATTTTTTTCATTTATGTTCAGTCGATGACACAAGAGAAGGTGGGACAAGTGGATGAGTCCACACTTTCGGCCATTTCATTTGGCCTTGATGACTATACAGTATATTATAAATTATGTACCCATTAGTTATTTTTTATATCATTTGGTGTACATGCTTAAATCTCTATGAATTAGAGCAATAAAATTCATACATTTACTTATATATTGTCATTTGATTGTGTTCTTGCAGGCTACAGCTGATGTCAGTGGGGGCCATGAGGGGGTTCTTTCATCAGGTGTCGATAAAGGAAGGTACTTAATTATTTAAGATTAATTATGCATGCATATGTATGCCACTTGTGTGTAGTAATAAATATTTTACTTGCACTTTATTGTATAGGGTGTGGTTATTGATGATGTCCTGATAGCAGTTCGACAGCGTAGGGTTATAGGCATCTCAATTCAGAGTGATAGTGTGATTGTACGTATACTTTTACATATTGTTATTTGTATTTTGTAAACGGGGTTGCTATGATGAAGTATATTTATATATAATTGACAATCTTTTTACTCTCGTAGGTTATTCCAAGTGTGAGGGAGGGCCCACGAGAATCTTTCGTATCTTTGTTAACCTAGCCCACTATTCCAGAGGAGGGATCACCAAATGTAAGTTATAATTTTAGTTCAATCAATTTGTAATTTTATTATTCTATCATCCTATTTTGTAGATTTATTACTCTATGTTGCACCACTCTACTAATCTCATTATTTCAAATATAGGTCATAGTTGGTATTTTTGGCATTGTCCCTTCGCTACCCAGGACTTATGCTAGGACACCTGATCGTGGTAGGCGACTGAGAGACCAAGTATAAATATTTGTATCCAGTTATAATTTTAATTAAATTAGTGTTTAAATTATGAAATATATATATATATATATATATATATATATATATATATATATATATATATATATATATATATATATATATATATATATATATATATGTACAAATCATATAAAGTAAGCAATCTAACTTGGGTTTGAACTCATTTTTTATGTAGGATCAATCAGAGCCCAACACTTCTTCAAAGAGGCTACATTTTGATGATCCCCCTATGACATAGGATGTAGTTTTAGTTTTGTGGTCATTTAGAGATGCCACTTGGCACATTTTGAGATGGCATATATGTCACATTGCACACCTTAAAACATTAATTTTGTAGACATTTTGAAATGGCATGTGCCATATTTGTATACGGAGATACTTTTGATACATTTGATACTTTGTATATATAGAACATGTTCATTTATATGTTATATTTGCATCATCTTTTGTATATACATATTTATTATTCATGTTTATGGAATTGAATGGTGAAGTTATATCTTGACTATGATTATCATTATGATTTAAATTATATCTTGTTGAAGTTACATTTGTTTTTTTTTACTCTAGAATACCCTGTTCATGGAGCTTATTATGTTTGAGGATTAACTTCTATAGAT
Organism: Chamaecyparis obtusa; assembly: GCA_027943335.1. Classification (NCBI taxonomy): domain Eukaryota; kingdom Viridiplantae; phylum Streptophyta; class Pinopsida; order Cupressales; family Cupressaceae; genus Chamaecyparis; species Chamaecyparis obtusa. The sequence goes on from BSBK01007688.1 coordinate 53,333, forward strand.
TTTCTATGTTCTTATGTTTCATACCATTATATATACCCACTTGAGCCACTTAGTACTACATTGTTTTAATACTATGTATATACTCACTATGTATATAACTCATCATATTGGGGTCACTTGAGCCACAGAAGATCGCTGCCCAATTGTGCTTAGTGCACCTTGGGGTCACTTGGATCGAGCGTGGCCGCGAGCATTCCAGTGACTTCATGGGTGAAATGAGGTTGTCACTAGAGTTTACGTGGCCAACTGGAGCTGATGGAGTAGACAGTTTGATGCAATGTCAGACGGTTTGAAAGATACATTGTTGAGCCACTTTCAACTGACCCTCACTACAAGTTTTGGCATCGACTGAGATCATCTTGCCAAATGCAAATGAAGTTGAATCACCCAAAACTGAGAGAGGTTATTGTAGACCTCAGAAACATGATCCTGTAGCCCCTAATGGTTTGTCAATACCTCTCATGAGGTCCAAGATATGAGATACAAAATCTCACTACCCAATCATGCTTAGTGCACCTTGGGGTCACTTGGGTTGAGCATGGTCGCAAGTGTTCTGATGACTCCGTGGGTGGAACAAGGTTGTCACTAGCATTGACATAGCCAATCGGAGCTGATGGAGTAGATGGTTCGATGCCAAGTAAGATAGTTTGAAAGATACGCTGCTGAGCCGCTTTCAACTGACCCTCGCTGCAAGTTTTAGCTTTGAATGAGATCGCCTTGCCAAATGCAAAAAAAGTTGAATCACCCAAAATAAAGAGAGGTTATAGTAGAACTTGGAAACATGATCCCATAGTACCTGATGGTTTTTTGATACCTCTCATGTGGTCCGAGATACGAGCCCCAGAAGATCACTGGCCAATCATGCTTAGTGCACCTTGGGGTCACTTGGGTCAAGCGTGGTCGCAAGCATTCCAGTGACTCTATGGGTGGAATAGGATTGTCACTGGCATTCACCCTACCAACTAGAGCCAATGGAGTAGATGGTTTGATGCTAGGTAAGATGGTTTGAAACATACGCTACTAAGCCACTTTCAACTGACCCTCACTACAAGTTTTGGCATCAACTAAGATCGCCTTGCCAAATGCAAATGAAGTCAAATCCCCCAAAGCCAAGAGAGTTTATAGTAGACCTCAAAAACATGATCCCATAGCACTTGATAGTTTTTTGATACCTCTCATGAGCTCTGAGATATGAGCCCTGGAAGATCACTGCCCAATCGTGCTTAGTGCACCTTGGGGTCACTTGGGTCAAGCATGGTCGTGAGCATTCCGGTGACTCCATCGGTGGAATGGGGTTAGGACTGGTGTTTACCTATCCAACTAGAGCTAATGGAGTAGATGGTTTGATGCAAATTTGGACAGTTTGAAAGATACGTTGCTGAGCCACTTTCAACTGACCCTCACCACAAATATTGGCATCGACTGAGATCACCTTGCCAAATGAAAATGAACTCGAATCACCCAAAACTGAGAGAGGTTATTGTAGACCTTGAAAACACAACCTTGTAGCACCTGACAGTTTGTCAATACCTCTCACAAGCTCCGAGATACAAGCTCCAAAAGATCACTTCCCAATCATGCTTAGTGCACCTTAGGGTCACTTGGGTCGAACGTGGTCATGAGCATTCTCATCAATCTATGGGTGCAACGGGGTTGTCACTAGCATTTACCTAGCCAACCAGAGCTGATGGAGTAGAAGGTTCCATGCCAGGTCAGACGGTTTGAAAAATATGTTGTTGAGCTGCTTTCAACTGACTCTCACTGCAAGTTTTGGCATCAACTAAGATCGCCTTGCCAAATGTAAATGAAATTGAATCACCCAAAATTGAGAGAGGTTATTGTAGACATTGAAAACATGACCCTATAGCACTTGATGGTTTTTCAATACCTCTCATGAGCTCTAAGATATGACCCATAGAAAATCACTGCCCAATCATGCTTAGTGCACCTTGGGGTCACTTGAGTCGAGCATGGTCGCGACCATTCTCTTGACTCCGTGGGAAAAATGGGGTTGTCAATGGCATTTACCTAGCCAAATGAAGTTGATGAAGTAGATGGTTTGATGCTAGGTTGGATAGTTTGAAAGATATGTTGCTGAGCCACTTTCAACTGACCCTCACTACAAGTTTTGGCATCGACTAAGATCGCCTTGCTAAATGCAAACAAAGTCTAATCACCCAAAACTGAGAGAAGTTATTGTAGACCTCAAAAAAAAAATCACGTAGCCCCTAATGGTTTTTCAATACCTCTCATGAGATCCAAGAAATGAGCCCTGAAAGATTGCTTCCCAATCATTCTTAGTGCACCTTGGGGTCACTTGGGTCGAGCGTGGTCGCGAGCATTCCGGTGACTCCGTGGGTGGAATGGGATTGTCACTAGCATTTACCCAACCAACTAGAGCTGATGGAGTAGATGGTTTGATGCTAGATTAGATGGTTTGAAACATACAATGTTGAGCCGCTTTCAACTGACCCTCACTGCAAGTTTTTACATCAACAAAGATTACCCTGCCAAATGCAAATGAAGTCGAATCGCCCAAAACCAAGAGAGGTTATTGTAGACCTTAGAAACATGATCCCTTAGCCACTAATGGTTTGTCAATAGCTCTCATGAGCTTTGAGATACAAGCCCCTCAAGATTGCTACCCAATCATGCTTAGTGCACCTTGGGGTCACTTGGGTCGAGCGTGGTAGTGAGCATTCCAGTGACTTTGTGGATGGAATGGGGTTGTCACTAGCATTTACTTGGCCAACTAGAGCTAATGGAGAAAATGGTTTGATGCGAGGTATGATGGTTTGAAACATACATTGTTGAGCTACTTTTGACTGACCCTCATTGCAAGTTTTGGCATCGACTGAGATCACCTTACCAAATGCAAATGAAGTCGAATCACCCAAAATCGAAAGAGGTTATTGTAGACCTCAAAAACACAATCTCGTAGTACTTGACATTTTTTTGATACCTCTCATGAGATCTAAGATAAAATCCATGGAATATCACTGCCCAATCATGCTTAGTGCACCTTGGGGTCACTTGGGTTGACCGTGGTCGCGAGCGTTCCCGTGACTCCATGGGTGGAATGGGGTTGTCACTGGCATTTACTTGGCCAACCGGAGCTGATGGAGCAAATAGTTTGATGCTAGGTTGGATGGTTTGAAAGATATGCTACTGAGCCACTTTCAACTGACCCTCACTACAAGTTTTGGCATTGACTGAGATTGCCTTGCCAAATGCAAATGAAGTCGAATCGCCCAAAACTGAGAGAGGTTATTGTAGAACTCAGAAACATTATCCTATAGCACCTAACAGTTTGTCGATACCTCTCATGAGGTTCTATATATGAGCCATGGAAGATCATTTCCCAATCACACTTAGTGCACCTTGGGGTCACTTGGCTCGAGCATTGTTGTGAGTGTTTCCATAACTTCGTGGCCAGAATGGGGTTGTCACTAGCATTTACCTGGCCAACCAGAGCCAATGGAGCTACTTTCAACTGACCCTCATTGCAAGTTTTAGCATCGACTGAGATCATCTTGCCAAATGCAAATGAAGTCGAATCACCCAAAACTGAGAGAGGTTATTGTAGACATCAAAAACATGATCTTGTAGCACTTGATGGTTTGTCGATAACTCTCATAAACTCTAAGATACAAGCCATGGAAGATCCCTACCCAATCATGCTTAGTGCACCTTGGGGTCACTTGGGTCAAGCATGGTCGCTAGCATTCCGGTGACTCCGTGGGCAGAACAGGGTTGTCACTTGCATTTACTCGGCCAACTAGAGCTAATAGAGTAGATGGTTTGATGCTGTGTGCTACAAATGTGTCACACTTCTATGAAGCATTACATCCAAGATCACTCAAGAATGAGGTCTTGAATAGTGATTCACATCTCTCTATTCATGGAGTGCAGGGGTTGTATTATGAGGTCCTCAAATCAACCTAGTTAAACCCATGCAAGTACACCAAGAAATGAGAGATTCAAGGATGAGAAGCAAGAGTGCTAATCTCCATTGATCTTCAAGTTATTGCATGTAGATGAAGCTAATCTAGATGAATGCAATGCAAGAAATAAACTACTCTATTGAAATGCAAGTTTTACTCTCCTTTGCTAATTAATCTATGTGAAGATTTAAGCTAAAACAATGAAATAAAAACTAATCTAAGATGTTATGAATGTTAATCTATATGTAAATATGCAAGCTAAATGCTATGTGATCTCCACAGCTCCAAAGTCTCTCAGAAAACTTGCAGCATAACAATAGCATGAAATTTATTTATTTTTTATTTCAAATGAGAAGGAGAGGGCTCATTATATAAGAAATTGTGGGAGAGAATGCATCTCCAAAAGCAATGTGGAATAAATGCAAAAAGAGGAAAGAAAGCTCATTTTTAGAAAGTGTGGAGAGAAAAGGAATTTTCTTTATTTTATTTATCTGTTTCCTTTTTTCATCACAAAAGAGCTTTAAGAGGATTATTTATTTATTTATTTAAAAGAATGATTCTCTATTAATTAAATAAGATAACTTTATTTAATTAAAAGAGAGATATTATTCTAAATAAGATAAAATCATTTAATTAAAAGAGATTTTAATTAAATAAATTTATTTCATTTAAAAGATATTTCTTTCAATTAAATAAGGTTATTTTATTTATTTAAGAGGGAATATTTCTTTTAATTAAATAAATTATTAATGAAATGATCAAACCTTAGGGAAAATTTGAAATGATTGAATTATTTAGAATTGATCAAAGAAATTGATTTAAATTTTGAAAAGCATTGATTCAGGAAATTTGATAATTTTAATAAATGGGGCCCAAAGTCTAGGCAACCATTTTAGGGTGCATACATTTGCCCCTCTTTGACTAATGTGAGATCGATTTGGGATCATATGTGGTCAAAGAATGAAATTGAAATGTGAGGTCAATTTGGGATCACAAAACAACCCAGATGTGTGTTTGATGGATGGGAACACATCAAGACAAAGATAACCTGATTGAAAAAGACAAGGCCAACACCCCTATAAATAGGTAACTGTCAAGTCTCAAGTAAGGTTTGATTGATAGGTTTGATAAAGCTGAATCAAGGATTGAAGTTTGATAGGTACTGTCCCCTCATGATCGAAATTGAAATGAGATAGAGGAGAAATAGTACATTGATAAATTTGTTCAAATTGAACTAAAGATAAGATTCTTGATGTAAGATGAAAGATATAAGGATCACACAACCAAGGTAGATCATGAAGAAAGATTATGTCCCAAGGTTGAATTAGAAGAAAAGAAGTGAGGTGAAAGCGAATGGAAGACAAAATTTGGGAAGAAATGAAAAGAAATGGAGGGAAGAAAGAGAATTTGCCTCAAGAATGAGCATGCCCCAAAATCAATCAACTATTTAAGATAGGAAATTTTGATTGAGATCACGAAAGAAGATAAGAAAATGAGGATCAAAACGTGATCATAGTTGATTAAAATTCCACTAGAAAGATGAAGGAAAACCCTCTCAAACTCATAATGTAGCCTAAAAAATGCAAATTAATCATGAAGTCTAACAATGCAAGCTACATGAAAATGCAAAGGTGCACTTGCAATAGGGAAAATGTAACATAGGATTCTATGTTCATCATTCATTAGAGAATGTAAAGAATTTATTTTCATCATTGGGCCTTTATTAACAGACATCAGAAAATCATACAATCAGCACTACTCACAAATGCAACTATGAAGATATGATTATGATTTATATCGGTTTGGAATGTGGAAATATTCTAACATGAGCATCAAAGACATAAGGGTCAAGATGAATTCAATTTTAGCTTACCCAATTTAATGTAGAAAAACTACTCTCTCATCAAGGCATAGATACCAGGATGACCATAAGAATGGTTGTGCAAAAATAGTCAAGGATGATGTTTCAAATCTCTCAATTGTTTCAAGGGAACAATAAGAGACACTCTAGAGTTTCAAGACCACACCCACAAGCAGTAAGCAAGCAAAAATATGCCCCATGCCCCAAGTCCTCTAGCTATGCATCTCAGAGAGACTTATTAGACAATGATACTCAACAAAAATCAATAACATCCAGCACACAAAGAAAAGATCATGACATAGCTCAAGCATTAAGTGTTGTGTTTAAAAATTTAAATGTGTTCACTGATACTAAGTTCCGACGATAAGGTTCAAATGCTTGCAAGAAGGTAAAATCACATGACAAAATTGGGTAAGACCAAACTAATAAGTGTTGAAAAACACTTGATGTCGGGGGTTGTGTTGAAAAACACAATTCGGGTGGTGTTGAAAAATATTGTTTGTGAGGTGTCCTAAAGACTGACGTGTCCAAGAGACCAAAGCTAACAAAGTTATGACCCCTAAACAAAGACAAAGACCAATTCCAAACCAAGGCAATAAGGACAAGGCATGATGGGAAAAGGCTAAGTGTCGAGTACGCATGCTAAAAAAATAGGGGTACAAAGGCCTCAAGTAGCACCTATTTCTAGATTTTCACCACTTGGATTGTATTGCAATTTTTTCAAGACTTTTTTTTTTTTTTTTGTATTTTTGCTACCAAGGTGCCTATTTCCTAGTTTTCACCAAGGCACTTTTTCTATTTGTTTTTTGAATTTTTAAATTTTTTTGGTATTTTTGGAATATATAATTTTTTTGGAGATACATCAAAGCACCTATTGCTAGGTTTTCACCAAGATGATCATTTCTTTAGGACATTTTTTAATTTTTTAGATTTTTTCAGCATCATATATGAATTTTTTTGGAATTTTTCAAGATCAATAAATATGTACAAAGGATGCCCCCAGAGAGAATGGGCATCAAACTCCCAAGCAAGATCACATCATGTAGTCCCAAAGTCTAGCAAGGTGGAGGACAAGAGGGAGTAGCAAGCTAAAAAAAAAGGAGAAAGACTAGGGAATGAAGGAGAATGGAGGGAAGAAATCCTCAAGGACAAACTCCTCAAGAGTACCCAAGCTAGGGAAAAATTGTCATGTAAAGCACATTTGGACAAGTAATGAAAGGCCAACATAGGATAAGTCACAAAATCATAATGCAAGAGTAGGAAAGGATGTAGTCCAAAGGAGTAGACATGTCAAGAGGTTTCATAGCACCATATTTTACTCTTTCTCTCTTTTTTTTTAGATCAAGACCAAAGGGGAAAAGGATAGTGATAGGCAAAAATCAATGGAGGAAGATAGATATGAAGGCTAAACATGAAAGGAATCAAAGAAAGATCATTATAAGATAGCTCACAAGATAGCCAAATGTTCGTGTATAGGTCAACATTGTCAAGATCAAAGAGAGAAGATAGAATGGATGAAATATGTAGAAGAACTATGCATGATGCCTGATTGTCAGGTTTTCATCAAGGTACTTATCCAAGGTGCCACAAGGGAGTGGTTTTCACCATAGGATGAATTTATTTCTCTTCACTTTTGCTACCAAGGTGTCTGTTTCCAAGTTTCCACCAAGGCACATTTTCAAAAAAAAAATTCATTTTTTCTTTTGGAAGAAGCAAAGATTTTTAGATAATGATCCTTGAAAGGATAAACCATGATATGCCAAGGATTAAAAATGATATTCTCAAAGATGATGATAGGGAAATGAAGATGGAAGATAAAAAAGGAGGATAAGGTTTTATGTAAAGTGAGTGAGGTTGGAAGATAGGAGGAATAGGCAAATGAGGAAAAAGGATAGAAGGTAGAAGGATAATGAATGGAAAGATTGTGAAAGGGTAGATGGAAAGGAAGGCAAGATCAACATCAAAACACACCTTGAAGGATGGAAAGAGGATGGAGGAAACATGAATGAAGGAATACGTGAAGGAATATGGTGAATGGATAGCAGAGATTGCAGTTTAGGTGCATGGAATGAAAGATTGTTTTTGGAAGAAGATGAAGTGGAAGCCTTTGGAAGCTTGAATGCCAATTTAACTTTTTGGTCAACATTAGAATCTTTGAAGAGAGACTTTGGAAACCATATAGCCTTAGGCTTTTCATTTATTTTTGATGATTTAGAGAGAATATCTTCAATGATGGATTTTGGAACCCATACTTGTCTTGTAGTTTTCTTCTTAGATATCTCTTTTGACTTTATGCCTCTATGTTGATTAGAGGAGACATGGTGATCTTTTTTTTATGGATTCTTATATTGTTTCTTTTTCTTCTATTCAACATTAAAATTACTTCCAAAAGACTTGGGACTTGTGGAAGAAGAAGGATATGACTGGTTTAGATGGGTGGGTGGATGAAAAGGATTTAAGGGTATGAATCTATGTTGATCTTGAGGAAAGATAGGAGATGGAGGGATGTAAGGACCCAAGGTGGATGACAAATTAAGAGAGTTAGGAGGGGGAAGTGAAGGGACATAAGGGCCCAAGATGGAAGGAAGATGTGAAGCCCTTGGTATTGGTGGAGGAGGTCCAAGGATGGATGTGGAAAATGCGAAAGGATAATCAATAAGTTCATCATCATCTATATGAAAACCAAAGACATCAACATCTTTAGAGTGAGCATTAGGATTTTCAATAGCATCATGAACATCTTGAATAGGAGCAACTTCTTTGATAGGATTATTTGGAGCTTGCAAAGACTTAGGAAGAGTAGAAAGTGGAAGCAAACATGGAGTGGTAGAACAAGAAGATGGAAGACTTTGATCTTGACAAGGAGCTTTGGATAGCACAAGTGCATAATCTTTCTCTTGATTTTCAATAGGCCTAACATTAGAAGTAATAGTACTATCATCAATAAGCTCAGCAGTGTAAGTAGTAGCTTGATCTTTCTTAGGAGAACTGTGAAATGGATAAGAGACATCATGAAAAGGGTTGGATGACAGGGAGGGTCTTTCATCTTGATCTTTCTTTATGTTCTTTTCTTTATCATTTTTAGAGTCCTCTTGACATGGAGCCACTTCTAAGGACAAGGAAGAATGTTGGAATTGTATGGAAGACTTTGGAAGGGATAGTGAAGGACTAGCTGAAGTAGGCATTGTAGCGCATAAAGGCTTAGGCTCTTTAGGTTTAGCATTATTGAAATTATTTGCAGCCAAGTGAAGGTTAGCTTGATTCTCTTTAAGAGTTATCCCTTGAGGATAACTATAGGGAACTGCATGAAAAGTATTAGGATCTTTGTTGGATGAAGGATTTGTGATAGATTTGGAAGACTCGGAAGCTTTAGAAAATGCATGGGTATTAGAGGAAGTAGGGGATGGAAGGGAACCATCACAAGACAAAGGTTCAACATTAACATGATCTTTCTTGAGAGTGTAATCTTTATTTTCAGCATGAGATCTCTTATAGGAAAGATTCTTATAGTATTTACATTTATAGTCAGTGCATTGAGCTTTCTCTTCTTCAAGTGAAGTAGATGTATCATCTAGGTATTGTTCATAGAAATCATCAAAGTATCTTTCAAAATCAGAGTCATATGGATCACCATCATGATCTATCCAATGTGATGACCCTTTTCTAGTAAGCACAAGCACGCGACGAGGAGGACTCTTAGGAATATAGGTGTCATAAGTATCATTACATTGTTCATCATCATAGTCATCATAGTCATCAAAAATGGGTGTGTCACACTTTGTGGGAGAGGTATCACAAGGGCTATCATATTGCTCATCATGGTATCTCTTGAGACAAGGAGTAAGACTCTTGGGGGAAGTAGAAGAGGAATGAGATCATAAAGAAGAGGAATGTGAAGACCTAGTGAAGGAAGAAGACTTGGAAGATGATGAATGCAAATAATTTCTAGAAGTGTCATGATGAGACTTGGAAGATGAGGAAGTTGAGTAATGTTTAGAAGAGTCATGATAAGACTTTGAAGATGAAGAAGGTGAATAAAGTTTAGAAGATTCATGATAGGACTTGGAAGATGATGAATCATGAGAAGACTCGGAAGATGAAGAATGTTTGGAAGAAGGAGGTTGTGACATGATCATGAGTATGATTCTAGAAAAGGCTTGTGATTTACTCAATTGATCTTGTATTTTTGTCATAAATTTACCATCCATGAGAGTTTTGGAAGAATGGTACTCTTCAAATTGAGCAATGAGTTCAAGATCATCTATTTTCAAGAGAGGTTCCACAACAAGATAGTTGAAATTCATGGTCCTAGAAGAATAAGAATCAAGCATGGAAGTGGCAGAAAGAGGTGAATAGAAGAAGGTAGACTAGAAAACAAGAGGAAAAGAATCAAGAAGACATGAATAATTTAGGAAGAAGATGAAGAATGGAAATGGGAGACTAGGAAGATATGGGAGATGTGGAAGAAAGAAGACCAAGAGTCATTTTGTGAAAATTGATACCATTGAAGTTCATTTGAGAAATGTGTCATAACACCTAAGACCTGACCTGAATTGACCAAGGAAGACTGAAATGACAAAAAATAGCAAGACAACAAAAAGACTCTGTGCGACAGTTCTTAGAGTACCAAGGTGATACAATCTAGGCAAGCAGTGCGATACAAAAATAACAGTGAAGTATCGCATGATAAAACTTGATACATTGTGCGATGAGATTTCAATGTCACATGATGGTTTGGCCAGCAAGCATGTAAAACTTAGGAACTCAATTTCTTGATTGTTTAAAAAAATTAACCAGGCATATTAACAGATTTCTAGCATTTATCAAGCACATAGAACAACAACCATGGAGTTTCAGCAAGAAAACATCTTCAAACAACGATCAAGGGACAAAGAAACCTTGCTCATGAACATGAATATTGACTTAGTATGCTATTCCTAAAAGATACTACTTGTGTATGTTCTCCAAAAAAAATTTCCAATCACACACACAGTCCTAAAAAGAAAAATTTGGTTGCACTATGGTTCTTAATAATGGCTTGACTCTGCAACTTTAACAATTTCAAGAAGGTGAACTCCAATCCAAGTGCACTGGGGTTTTGACACATTCTGAGAACTTAATCAATTAGAGATGCTAAGGAGATATGACAGCCCATTAAGAAACTGTACCTATGGAGATTTCTTCCACAAGGACATTTGTATAGTGATTGTCACTACCACGGGAAAAGTGGCTATTACCACTTGAGGTTCCGTCAACATGGTTTACCCAATGAAGGGAATGTCCACTATGGTTAACCCTCTCTAAAAGGTGACTCACAATGAGGACCACATGGGGACATGGCTTAAATATAAGGGTCTAAGTTTCTGTTACTACCCAAAAAGGGAGTAGAGCATAATCCTCTATCCTTTTCTCTTCACCCAAACATAGAAGATAGATTCATTCCGACACGCTAAGACTAAAACTATCTTGCCAAGATTCATAATGTCAATAACTCATGATCTATCAACCTCTCTAGAGAGAGAATGCGTCAATCAAAAAATCAAAGACTACAAATCTAGTAGAATGCAAAGACAGTTCTAGTAACCTTCCTACCTACAAGGGTTCTCTCATTGAGAAGCGTTTCACTAGAAACCCACTCTCTCAAGAACCATGAATAGTGTTAATAGGGCCTACTTATCTATGTGGAACACTTATGCAAGAAATGAATCTATATTCTTTTTTAAAGTCCAAAATTGAAATGTGGTTTATGAAAGCAATAAATCACTCAAGCCAAACACACAAGAGATTAATTTTATGCCCAAAACCAAGTGTTATAGAGATTGTAGTAACTCACCTTAGGTCCAAAGATCTACAATCCAGAATTTAGCACATATCTGAAAGTACAAAATCAAGACAAATCAACAAAAAACCATAAGTGTTAGAAATCAATAATCTAAAATTACAAATCTGCAAATTTTGTGTCTCTGGTGTCATGGAATTCAACAAAAAATTCTAGGTGGCATTTAACAGCTAATACGCGTCAGTTAATAGATTGTAGGCATGAACAAATAATTTCTAGGTGACATTAGAATGTTCATAGGTGTGAACAAAATACTCATATGCATAATCAGAATGTTTGTAGGTGTGAACAAAATGTGCATAGGTGTGATCAAAATGTGCATAGGTGTGAACAAAATGTGCACAGGCGTGATCAAAATGTGCATAGGCATGAACAAATGTGCATAGGCATGAACAAAATGTGCATAGGCATGAACAAAATGTGCACAGGCATGATCAAAATGTGGATAGCCATGAACAAAATGTGCATAGGTGTGAACAAAATGTGTACAGGTGTGAACAGAATGTGCATAGGTGTAAACAGAATGTGCACAGGTGTGAATAGAATGTGTACAGGCGTAAATAGAATGCGCACATGCGTTGTCAGATTTCTTGTAAGAGGTCTTTCTCCTATTTGCACAAAATTGATGAAAAAGGTGATGCTGAAAATATACAAAACTTGATAAAAATGAAGAGAATGAGGCTCAAGGCCCCACGGTGGGTGCCAAAACTGTGTGCTACAAATGTGTCACACTTATATGAATCATTACATCCAAGATCACTCAAGAATGAGGTCTCAAATAGTGATTCATAAATCTCTATTCATGGAGTGTAGGGGTTGTATTATGAGGCCCTCAAATCAACCTAGTTAAACCCATGCAAGTACACCAAGAAATGAGAGATTCAAGGATGAGAAGCAAGAGTGCTAATCTCCATTGATCTTCAAGTTATTGCATGTAGATGAAGCTAATCTAGATGATTGCAATGCAAGAAATAAACTACTCTATTGAAATGCAAGTTATACTCTCCTAAGCTAAAACAATGAAAGAAAAACTAATCTAAGATGTTATGAATGTTAATCTATATGTAAATATGCAAGCTAAATGCTATGTGATCTCCAAAGCTCCAAAGTCTCTCAGAAAACCTGCAACATAACAATAGCATGAAATTTTATTTTATTTTGATTTCAAATGAGAAGGAGAGGGCTCTTTATATAAGAAACTATGGGAGAGAATGCATCTCCAAAAGAAATGTGGGATAAATGCAAAAAGAGGAAAGAAAGCTCATTTTTAGAAAGTGTGGAGAGAAAAGGAATTTTATTTATTTTATTTATTTGTTTCCCTTTTTCATCGCAAAAGAGCTTTAAGAGGATTATTTATTTATTTATTTAAAAGAATGATTCTCTATTAATTAAATAAGATAACATTATTTAATTAAAAGAGAGATATTATTCTAAATAAGATAAAATCATTTAATTAAAAGAGATTTTAATTAAATAAATTTATTTCATTTAAAAGATATTTCTTTCAATTAAATAAGGTTATTTTATTTATTTAAGAGGGAATATTTCTTTTAATTAAATAAATTATTGATGAAATGATCAAACCTTAGGGAAAATTTGAAATGATTGAATTATTTAGGATTGATCAAAGAAATTAAATTGAATTTTGAAAAGCATTGATTCAGGAAATCTGATAATTTTAATACATGGGGCCCAAAGTCTAGGTGACCATTTTAGGGTGCATACAAATGCCAGGTTGGACAGTTTGAAAGATATGCTGCTGAGCCGCTTTCAATTGACCCTCACTACAAGTTTTGGCATCAACTGAGATCATCTTTCCAAATGCAAATGAAGTTGAATCACGCAAAACCAAGAGAGGTTATTGTAGACCTTGAAAACATGATCCTATAGCCCCTGATGGTTTGTTGATACCTCTCACGAGCTCCGAGATATGAGCCCCAAAAGATCATTTCCCAATTGTGATTAGTGCATCTTGGGGTCACTTGGGTCGAGCGTGGTTGCGAACATTCCCATGACTCCGTGGGCGGAATGGGGTTTTCACTAGTGTTTACCTGGCCAACCGGAGCTGATGGAGTAGACACTTCGATGCCAGGTCAGATGGTTTGAAAGATACACTACTAAGACACTTTCAACTGACTATTAGTGGTATGTTTGAAATTTGAATTGTGAAACTAATCATGATTAAGCTTGTGAAATTTGAGCTATGAAGCTTATTATGTTTAAGGTTTAACTTTTATAGATTGTTTGAAATGATAAAAAATAATATCCTTAAAGCATTATAAACAATAATCAAACATGTAAGAATTCAAACCATGAAAATGACATAAGTAAATGACATGTAAGATCCCTTCTTGGCACTATTGGCCACCCATACATGATTTTGGTCATAAGTCCTTATCAAAAGTTTTAGGACATTTAACTTTTAAATCAAATTGATTGTTACAAATTGCCATTATAGGCTTCAAAAGATCTCAATTAACCATTAAGGATCCTTTTGCCCTTCTATCTCTGATTGGATCCATGGTGACCATAGGCGTCTTCATAGGTGCTCCTGCACAAGTTACAATCCACATACAAAACCAAGTTTATTGACTCAAAATACAATCTAAGAAAGGTGAAATTAATGTATTGAAATTAAGCTTAATGAACTTAGAAAAAAATACACTAAGTTAACTTATTACCTAGTCAAGTGTTCCTAAAGGGTCATCTCTTTGCTTTAGGGTCTTCAATAGTGCTTCAAGATCAGTAGTACTAATAGTCCAAAGTTCTTTTGTCTTTGGTCTTCCTTGATGCTTTGAAAACTTGACATTTTTTTCTATAACAAGGTGTGAATACATGAGAATATTTTTGTGCTTCTCATAGTCTTCAAATGCAGGAATTCCATTCTTTCTAATCATGTATGTTCGTAGCCATGTTCCCGCAACAACAACTGAACCAGTAGGATATGTGAACCCATCACCATCTGTCATCAGTTGTACAAGCTTATGTTTACCTTGTACACAATGTGCTAACCAATAATCTGACCTCTCATCATTCCCCTGCAGTGCAACCAATGCAAAAACATTTCCTGGCTTCAGAAGATCTGAAAGATGGTCATAGTCAACTAAAGTGTCCATGTCATCATTTCTTATAGAGAGTGTCAAAGATAAAGGAGTTAGATACTATGGAACCCATGTATCCACCCAATCACTTGGCTCACAATGATACCAATCATACTAAAAACACATGGGGCAAAAACAAGCCAACTCTCATGTCCAAATGGTCCATGTACTACTATTGGAGCTTCAAAATGAATACATTTTTTAAGAGTCTTTCACTGTTTGACAATCCAATCTATCTCCTATAGTTCCCTCCTCAACCAACCAAAAGAATATACGCACTATAGAATCAGGAGTCCCCCGCTATGACAATGCTAAAGTACACCAATCAACAATAGAATGAGCATCAAGAAGTATAACACCTGAAATCCTCAATTTCTCCTTAACTAGAGCTCTCTTCACACATGCACCTATTCCATCATGCTCCCCTTTCCCATGCCCTGACTCAAAAAAACTCCAAATATGAGGTACACCTCTCTCCACATGCATTCTAAACAACCAATAAAACATTTTGGCATTCTTAAATTGACCGGTGCAATTATCCGACCAAATGAGATGCCTATCCATAACAATACCATTTTCCTGCAAGAAGTCAAAATAGTTCTGGAAACAATGTTGAACAAACTCATGAGAGTGAGACCTATCATCGCTCATATAAAAATGGTACTCTTTGATTATCTTTCACTCATCTTTTGTGCTATCAGGGGAATGTCTATACGTGATGTGTACAAAAATAGCAACTTGAATGGAATTGTAATATTGAGCTTGAGTCTCATTTTGGGGCTACAATGTATAGTTCTCCACAAAGTCTACAATGGATATAATAGTTCCAATGGGGAAAGTGTCCTTACATGTCCTAAATTGTTGATCCAACCATTGAGACTTTTGACTATGCCTTGCATACTTGTAAAAAATATTTGTCTTGAAATCTGAGATAAAATCAGCAACATTGTATTCTTTTGCAACTAACTCACATCTAGAGCCTTCACCTCCACTCTTTAATGTATATTTCACCATTTCATATACCTTTTTTTGGATGAGTGTCTTTCCAAAATTGTGTTTCAAACCCTCATGAAAACATGTTCTAAACTAGGAAAAGCCACCACATTCTGAGCACTTGGCATGTAACACCCATACAAACTTAAAACTAAAAGATGAAACCAAAGAAGAAACAACCATAAACAAAACCACATAGAACCATAGTAATAAAAAATTTTCTTTTAAAATTACAAACTGAAACATATAATCATAGTAACTGCTTCTAAGAGCTTTATAGTTTTCAACTGAATTACATCAGAGTAATAAGAATACTCTTTATTCAAAGATTTAGTTTCAAAAACAAAATTTCCTTCTTAACCAATCCTTTACATTCTATGAATAGTTCTGATAACTAAAAAAAACAAGAAATGATCTGCTTCCCATAAATCTTAACAACTGCTATCCACTATCCCATACTCATTGATTTATCCATCTAAAACCTAAAAATAAAAAAAAATAAACACAAGCACAATTGCAAACAGGGCTCAGTCACATTAATTAAGATAACGAATCATCTCCAAAATTCTGCAACCATAAAAGTCAGTATAACATAACAATTATGCAGATTTAAATATAGATGTTATTGAAATCTAATAACATAATTCCATTCTTGTTACACCAAAATCATCAAGCACTGTATCTCTTTCTAACAGAAATAAACTCGCAAAGAAAATGACAAAGTAATGATCCAATAGTTCATGGGTGTCCACATAAGGACCTACGCTATGTATCCGTAAGGAAACCTCGTAGTAATCCATTATGTCTGATGAAACCATAATGTTTTATATTATTAATTGAAACCCATATCCCTTGAATTTATAATTATCACTTAATTAAACAACTGACAAAAATTCTTTCCCATAAGGATATAGACTAGTGTCAGTCACAACTAACAGAAATTCTATCATCACAAGGTACTAGACTAGTGTCAGCCCCCAATCAAAGGATCATACTTGCATTATCTCAAAACACTTGATCTAGCAATTAATGATTGAAATGAAATGAACTACATTACACCATTTCACTAACACCCCATTTCTATTAAATCAATTTATAAAATTGAAACAACAATCAGAAATCCATTTAGATCCATGTTTCCATTTTCCTTAACATACATTCTTAAACATGATGTTTCTCAAAAGAAGAAAAGATCACAATACTTTATCCATCACAAATCCAATCAAATAATAATCTCCACATTAACTTAGCATTATATCTGAAACTATACAATAAAATGTCCATATTGAAATCACGATTCCATTGAATAGAAAAGAACTAAAATAATCATATATCAACTAAATCAACACAACTCCCATCGCTTTTAACATACATAAAAGCTTGCCATAAACCAATTTTATTATAAATTAATTTTCTATACATCCTACTCTGTTAATTACAAGGTCATACTTTCATATACATGTTACCGTATGTACATGTATACACCATGGCTTGTGTATACATATACATATCCTAGCAGGTATATATATATATATATATATATATATATATATATATATATATATATATATATATATATATATATATATATATATATATATATATATATATAATTATATAAACTTGTAATTAATAGTTCAGAATGATAAACATAGCATCTTTTATATACATGTTGGCGTATGTACATGTATACACCATGGCTTGTGTATACATATACATATCCCAGCAGGTATATATAAATATATATATAATTATACTATGTAACTCATCATTCACAAAAGTTCAAGTCCATAATCACACATTGGAAACCCAAACTAGTCATCTCAGTCCTATCAAAAACACATCTACCTTAATATACTACTGAATCTGCCAATTACATAAAAGAATAACAGAATAATAAGAACCGTCATCTACATTTTAAACAAAATATCAAGTGGTCTTCCTTACTGACTGAAAATGATAATAATTGACTTTCCTATATACTCCTTGCATTTCCTAATGTCGATACAAAACTATATTTCACACTGGTAATTATTTCTGAAGAATCATCTAGCTCACAGTCAAGATTTGGTACAATCAGAATATCTACATTTTCATTATTGACTGAACCAAATAGTGACACACACCCATTCGACACAACAAACATCGATACCAGATTCAGATTATAACAGTGGTAAGAATACCCGATTTCACCTTATGACCAAAACTCTTACATATTGTAAACATTTTGTTGCTACAGTGTTCCTAACAACAGGAAACAGTATGAGAATACCGTTAAAGAAGCTTATAAACAAAACTCATTCTGGGTTCCAAACTGCACTTATAAGCTGATACTCATTCCCGATTAACCCCCTTAATACTAACCAAAGAAAAAGTATACATCGACACAAAACACACTACGGAATAACCATATATCAACTGCAACAACTATATTCCCATAGTTCGGCACAAACTTAAAGAAAACACTGTCAACTTCATACCCAGAAACAAAGAAAACCCATCAACACAATATGCTCGAAACAACATATTAATAACATGTATTTCAAATTCCTCCACTAATCATAACATCTATAAACTAAATAGACTTCTTAATCCATCCAAGAAGAAACTGGTTCATGACCGAACTCACAGAGAATACAATCACAAAACCTTTCATTCATCAACTAACTAACACCGGTAATAAACATTCTAATATTTCATTTGCAGAAAATAAAATGGAAACAGAGGATAAGGTGAGAGAATGCCCCTACCTAGTATTTGTGTGGGGAGGTAACCAAAGACCGAAGTATGCCAAAGCTAACCCCTACCTGGTGAGCTTCACAGTCGAACCCTATTCCCAACCACGAAGATCTCTTTCCACTATCTGCCAAAATGTCGTGCAAAAGAAAAGCCCACAATGCAAATACGGAGATGACAGTATGAAACACAAAACTTCCCAAATGACCACGAACAAAAGGGTAAAACTTGCCGTGAAAACCCCTTTCCATTCCAAGAAACTTATCATATAAAATATAACAGGGAGACGGATCCATTACTAAGTGTTTACCCAAACTATCGCAGAAATACATGGTGAAAATGGAGTCATAATTCAACTGCAACTTCTTTACCAGAGCTAATGGCGGACATCAAACACAAAAATGAATTACATCGATGAGTTCATTCAATACGAGCTTATCTCTTTCAGAAAACACAATACATTCCTTGTGATGAAGGGTGCTCCCCTTAATACCACAAACACATAACAGAAATAGAGAAACAACAACAGTAATATGCAAGAACAGAAAATTGGCTTCTTATTATCTCCACAAATGTGGAATTACAAACTTTCAGAATTACAATATGCAACGCCACATGGGCATTCCCTTACAATATTCTGTAGGACAAAGCCTCGAATCAATACCTAGATCTACTACCCAGAATTATTCCGAACTGTCTAAGACAATAATACAGCCTTCCTTATATAGGCAATTTTCCACCGCCTAGAAGGTTCCACAATTTTAGCCAATAAGGCCGACCAAACTTAGAATTATTTTATTTTACATTTTATTACATCATAGTCGGCTCAAGATAACCTTTGAAACCCGAACAGAAATTTTGAACAAAATTATTTTCTACCATTTCGGGTGGCCCAACTTTCGAAGACCATAAGTCATCACCAGTTGACCCGATCGGCTATTATCACCCCATTTCGGAAACGCCACGAAGCACTCTACAGGCTTGACCGGCGCAAGCACTCATCACCCAAATTTTTGACCTCATTCGGGGCCTCTAAAGCCTTCAAAACTGAGTTCAAAGTTTCTGTACCCTACTGCCAATACCGAAAATCTTCAATATCTTCCAATATACACTTGATCTGGCAATGAAACTTTACTGGCAGGCTTATATGACCAAAATGAACCTCCAAGAAAGAAATCAGATCATTTTGAGCACATACAAAAATTACCAAAAATAGTAACTTTCCATAAATAGCAGCTCTGCACAAAATAGCCCTTATTGAATACAAAAACAAAAATATTTTTGGGTGATGCAAGATTGCTCTTACACCCAAGATGCTCCTACATCAGACACCCGGGGTAATTTGAGAAGTGACCCTGTCACGACTCAGGTGTGCAGAGGAAAACCAAGACGGCTAACCTCCTCCTTTGTCAACCATGATGAATCTTCAATAGGTCATCCTTTCCACTTGACCAGATATTCTTCATATGTCATGTTCCTTGTGCTTCTACCAACACGACTGTCCAGTATATCTTCGATCTCCTTAGTGTCTGAACTAATTGCTGAAATACTTCACTATGCTGTTGTGATCTCATCTTCAACACCTCCTTCATGATACTCTATCAGATCTGAAATGTTAAACACTGGTGAAATATTCAGCTCAGTAGGTAATTCTACCTCATATGCATTTCCTGAATCATGTTTCTTCAGTATCTTACATGGCCCAAACTTCTTCATTTTTAACTTGTTATATGTACCAACCGGAAACCGCTCCTTCCGCAAATGAACCATGACTTCATCGCCAACCTGAAATTCCTTATGCCTCCTTTTCTCATCCGCCTTAGCCTTATACTGTGCATTCATCTTGTTAATATGCTTCCTCACCTCCTCATGGATGTTCTTCAAGTGTTCTGCAAAATCTTCAGCTTCAGCACTACTTATTTCTCCTTTAGCTATCTTTCTCAATTCAGATGCATTTCTTGGACTACTTCCATATACAATTTGGAATGGTGATTTACCAGTGCTCCTGTTGACAGAATTATTGTATGCAAATTTCGCCTGTGGTAAAATCAAATCCCATCCTGTTGGCTTATCTCCAACCAAACATCTCAGCAAATTTTCCAAACTCCTATTCACCACCTCTGTCTGTCCATCAGTCTGTGGATGATGTGATGAACTGAATTTCAAATCTGTCTTCAACTTCTTCCACAATGTACGCGAGAAATATCCAACAAACTTAGTGTCCCGATCTGAAACTATGGTCTTTGGCAAACCATGAAGTCTCACTACTTCTCTGAAAAACAATTCGGCTACATGAATAACATCATTAGTCTTCTTACAGGGAATGAAATGTGCCATCTTTGAAAATCGGTCAACTACTACAAAAATTGAATCATGTCCCTGTTGTGTCCTCGGTAAACCAAGAACAAAGTCCATACTGATATCCTCCCAAGGCTTCTCTGGTATAGGTAATGGCTGATACAACCCTGTATTCTGCTTCACTCCTTTTGCCATCTGACATACTCTGTAACTCTGTACAAACTTCTTCACATCTTGCTGCAACTGTGGCCAATAGTAATTCTCACTAACCAAAGAAAGGGTTTTGTCATGACCAAAATGTCTAGCCAATCCTCCTCTATGCTTCTCCTTGATGAGATTCTCCCTCATAGAACTTCGTGGAATGCACAATTGACTCCCTTTGAATAGCATATCGTCCTGGATGATGAAATCTAGCCATTTCATCCTGTCTAGAGTAACAGGTTCTGTACAAGCTTTCCAAGCTTCACCAAAATCAGGATCCTCTGGATACAAATTCTTGAGTTCCTTGAACCCAACCACTTCAATCTGCATTTCTATCAGCAATAGTTGCCTTCTGCTACGAGCATCTGCAACCCTATTAGACTTTCCACTCTTGTGTTTCAAAACAAATGTATAACTCTGCAAAAACTCAACCCATTTCAAATGCCTTTGATTCAATTTTCCTTGACTATTCAAATATTGCAAAGCTTGATGATCAGTATATAAAACAAAGTCCTTAGGAAGCAGATAATGTCTCCACTTCTTTAATGCTTGAACTATAGCATAAAATTCCTGATCATAAACAGAATATTTCCTCTTGGCATCATTTAACTTCTCACTAAAATAAGCAACAGGTTTACCTTCTTGGCTCATAACAGCTCCTATTGCAGTACCACTAGCATCACAATCTACTTGAAACACCTTATTAAAATCTGGAAGTGCTAAAATAGGTTGTTCTGTAACTTTTTGTTTCAACAACTGAAAACTATTTTCTTCTCCATTAGTCCACTTAAACTCTTTTCTATCCCGTCTCATTGTTTCAGTCAAGGGTCTACAAATACTGCTAAAATTTCTAATAAACTTTCTGTAAAAGCTAGCTAGACCATGAAAAGATCTTACCTTAGTATCACTCTTTGGAGTAGGCCATTCAAGGATAGCATGTACCTTCTCTGAGTCCATTTTTAGACCTTCTTTTGAAACTACAAATCCAAATACACTAACTCTTTCTTCACAAAACTGCACTTCTTCAAATTAATCAACAATTTCTCTTCTCTCAACTTCTCAAATACCATACGAATATGCATCATATGCTCATCCAATGTCTTACTAAAGATCAAAATATCATCTAGGTAAACAATGACCAACTTACCCAGAAATTCTTTCAAAACCTCGTTCATGAGCCGCATGAAAGTGCTCGGTGCATTGGTTAGCCCAAAAGGCATGACTAACCACTCATACAATCCTTCTTTTGTCTTGAAGGCAGTCTTCCATTCATCTCCTTCTCTGATCCGAATCTGATGATATCCACTTTTCAGATCTATCTTTTAGAAATACACAGCTCCACTCAAACAGTCCATAATATCATCCATTCATGGCAATGGAAACCTGTACTTGATTGTAATCTTATTTATTGCCCTAGAATCTGTACACATCCTCCATTCTCCATTCTTCTTTGGTGCTAATACCACTAGTACAGCACAGGGACTCAGACTCTCATGGATCAATCCTTTCTGTAACAGTTCATGTACTTGTCTGTTCAACTCCTCACTTTCTGCAGGTGTCATTCTGTGTGCTGCCTTATTCGGCAAACTCGCTCCTGGGATCAAGTCCATCTGATGACTAATCTTTCTGACTGGTGGTAATCCATCAGGCATGTTATCGGATACAATATCCTGAAACTCATTCAACAAATCTACAACTTCTACAAGAACATCTTCTACTTCCTCTTTACCAGCTTTTGGAATTAAAGAAAAACATACATGCTCATGCCTCATACCATCTAGGAAATTTCTTCCATCAACAAAAGTTATCCTTGCATTACCACATACCTTTTCTTTAGTCTCCTTCAATGGTTTTAGCTTATGTCGCACTCCATCCTTTGTCAGGGAATAGGTATTCACACGACCATCATGTACAGCACATCTGTCAAACTGCCATGGTCCTACCCAACAACATATGACATGCATCCATAGATATGATATCAGACAATACATCATCTTGGTATCCGCCAATCTTGAACTTCACTAGGCATTGTTCATTGACCATGACCTTGTGGTCATCCTGTACCCAGGCAATCTGATATGGATGTGGGTGTTTCTGTCTCTTGAGCTTCAACTTTGTCACCATCTCTTCTGACACAAAATTATCAGTGCTTCCACTATCAATAATCACATCACAACATTTACCTTCACACTTGCACCTGGTGCGAAACAGGCTCCTCCTTTGCTCAGGTTCATTCTCACCACTCAACAGGACTCTTCTATTAATCAATGTTTCTCCTCTTTCAGCATCTTTAGAATTTGATGATCTGGCATCTTCATCTACATGTACAACTCTGGCCTAGCCTTCATTTCTCCTGTCTGTTCTGCCTTGGCATTGAGGACATTCAAATGCCCTATGACCTTCATCTCCATAGTGAAAACATGTTCCACGGAAGCCACCTCTTCCAGATCCTTGTCCTCTTCCTCTTCCTCTCTGATCTCTATTATTCTGATCCTGGAAGTGATTGGAATTATTTCCTCGCTGATTCTAACTGCTACTGGCCTCATCCTTCTTTTTCGGATCTTCATTTCGGCCACCATATGATCATCCACCAGATCGTCCACCGTGACCTCTTCCCTTTTGTCTGCTCTCAAACTTCTTATTCAGCTTTTCCTCTACTTTTAGGGCAAACTGGTATGCCTCTTCAATATTGTTTATTCGAACCAGATTCAGCTCCTCCTGGATGCTTGGCCTTAACCCATTAAGGTATCGGGCAACTTTCTCCTTATCAGCTTCTGCATGGCCTGTTCTGATGAGAAGTTGATAGAACTCCTCTGTATACTCCTGAACAGATCTTCTTGCTTGCTTCAAACTTTGCATTTTCTTTAGTAGATCAAGCTCATAATCAACAGGAATAAACTGTCGCTTCAATTTATCCACCATCCGATCCCATCTTGTGATTTTATCTTTCCCTCTTCTATTTCGCTCCAGTTGAATTTCTTGCCACCAGATCTTCGCATGACCTTTCAATCTGGCCTTCACAAATTTTACCCTATCAGGATCCTCAACATCTTCATACTCAAAATATTCCTCACATTCATTGATCCAGTCGATCAATTCCTCTGGGTTAAGATTTCCAAAAAATGTAGGAACCTCAATCTTAGGTCTTTTCCCGATCTTGGAAATCGCCCGAAAAAGTCTTTCCTCCTCTTGGTTCACAATTTCAACTTCTCCTTCTTGATATTCTTCTTCGACTTCATCCTCACTTTCATCTCTGACATTAAGATTCATTCCTCTATGAATCTCTTCTTGCAATGCTCGCACTTGTCTTTGCAGCTCTCTAACCTTAGGTGTTACAACACCAGCCCTTCCGCCACGTTCCCTTCGTGGAGGCATTTTCACGATGCGCGCTGAAACCCTAGCCACGGTCCTGGTGCAAATTGCCTCATGGTCGGCGATCTGTTTACACACTCAAGAACTCCTGCTCTGATACCACTTGATGAAGGGTGCTCCCCTTAATACCACAAACACATAACAGAAATAGAGAAACAACAACAGTAATATGCAAGAACAGAAAATTGGCTTCTTATTATCTCCACAAATGTGGAATTACAAACTTTCAGAATTACAATATGCAAAGCCACATGGGCATTCCCTTACAATATTCTGTAGGACAAAGCCTCGAATCAGTACCCAGGTCTACTACCCAGAATTATTCTGAACTGCCTAAGACAATAATACAGCCTTCCTTATATAGGCAATTTTCCACCGCCTGGAAGGTTCCAGAAGTTTAGCCAATAAGGCCGACCAAACTTAGAATTATTTTATTTTACATTTTATTACATCATAGTCGGCTCAAGATAACCTTTTTAAACCCGAACAGAAATTTTGAAGAAAATTATTTTCTACCATTTCCGGTGGCCCCAACTTCTGAAGACCATAAGTCATCACCAGTTGACCCGATCGGCTATTATAACCCCATTTCAAAAATGCCACGAAGCGCTCTACAGGCCTGACTGGCGCAAGTGCTTGTCACCCAAATTTTTGACCTCATCTGGGGCCTCTAAAGCCTTCAAAACTGAGTTCAAAGTTTCTGTACCCTACTACCAATACCGAAAATCTTCAATATCTTCCAATATACACCTGATCTGGCAATGAAACTTTACTGGCAGGCTTATATGACCAAAATGAACCTCCAAGAAAGAAATCAGATCATTCTGAGGACATACCAAAATTACCAAAAATAGTAACTTTCCATAAATAGCAGCTCTGCACAAAATAGCCCTTATTGAATACAAAAATAGAAATATTTTTGGGTGATGCAAGATTTCTCTTACACCCAGGATGCTCCTGCATCACCTTGCCGAATGTCCATCAATGTACAATCCCATAACCCGAAAATAGCTTAAACCCCACTAACACCACTATGCAATGAAAGTGCAATTAAACCCTGCCGTGATAAGTCATGTCTTCGAGCTAGATCATAAATAGGAAGACTTAGGGATAGATATTATACATCTATGTTAGATATCATTAGTCAATCTTAGGTTAAGAAAAAAACTAACTTAAGCATCAATGATAATAGCACATTATCAATGCCAAACTACTAACACTCACCAAATTAACCTCCTTCTAACATACAAAATAGGGTATGCTAACTTAGATAATTCTTTAGTTTTAGCAAAAGAATTACCACATAATTTTAAAACAATCACTCATATATATATATATATATATATATATATATATATATATATATATATATATAGTATATATATATATATTATATATATATATATATATATATATATATATATATATAATATATATAGTATATATATATATATATATATATGTATAGTATATATATGTATGTATATATGTATGTATATATGTATGTATATAGTATGTATATATATACATATATACATATATATATACATATACATATATATGTATATATATATGTATATATCTATGTATATATGTTATATTATATATATATATATATATAATATACATATATATATACATATACATATATATATATACTATACATATACATATACATATATTTATTTATTTATTTTGAACTCAAAATTTGATTAAAATTAAGTAACAACAATCTCTATTTACTGTCTGCAACATCAAGATACATTTATCCATAATAATAAAACCAATTCTAATTATGTTTAACATATTATTAAGGATTCCAAATAGGATCCAAAACAATGAACCAATTATTAGACAATTGACTAACCATTTAAGTTGTACTTATTTTCACAATCATACCAATACTCGAATCTCTACTGAACTATCCAGTACCATTAATTCAAAAGTCAGTCTATACCAATTCTGACATCAGAAAATCTCATAAGCTATAGAAATAGACATAATTCTCTGAGTGTCTAGTAGAACCAAAATACCTATTACAGAGATAAACATATTTATTCCAAACAACAAGGTTCAAATGAACGAAGTCAGAGTTCAAACTCATAGAAGTCTAATAGAAATATAGTTCCAGATAAAACGATGCTAATCAAACCAGAAATCCAACTATAACATAACATTGAAAAGTAAAGCCTGAGACTGTCAGGGGCATGACATGGCATTTAAGCAATCTTTTTTATAAAATAAACAACCATCATCTCTATGACATAAAAATTGATCTAGCAAGTCTCTTGATGATTTGGGAAGACCACTTGCACCACAATCCTCTAGCATTTCATTAGTATGGAAAGTAGAATGAATGGACCGTAATAATCCATGATGCATTGAAAACTCAACAAGATAATTTGTAACAACATGTATTCTGAATCTTAAGAGGTACACAATAAAATGGCTTCACAGATTCAAAAGACCTTTGTGATATTTTCAATGCTGGATGTGTCTCACAAATTTTTTTATACAACATTGTTTGACTTACCTCCACATAATTTTTAGGATGTGGAGTGTGGTCTCGATTGCCAACTCTCAACTTCAAGACATCCTTCACATTTGGTGACACTCTTGAGTTAGCATCCCAAAATTATTGAATTTCATCCTTGACAACATTTGTTAGCTTCTTATCGAAACATGGAAGTCTCCCACCATAAGCCCATGTATCAATTTGAAGTGGATCATCAAGTCTTTCTCTTCTTGCAAATGCTCTACCCAAAGTTTTACAGTCTATATTGAAGTCAACACAAGTTTGCCTCATCAAACGAGCCCTTTCTCAACTGATGACTTACTAAGGAGGTTGTAATAATCCTCTGAGCAACTCTCTTGTCTTTTTCTCTGCTAGTCTTCCCAATGCTATTGAGAGCATTGAAAAGATTCTTCACAACAATGACATTTCGCTC